>JAJIBD010000549.1:0-31714 GCA_021461705.1 Cryptotis parvus
GCAGTAAGCAGAGAAATGAATGCCTGCGGACATCTACCAGACGCAGGAGCTGTGTTTCCCATAGTGACAAAATTTAGATATGCAAAGGGAAAGGGGTCTGGGGTGGGAGTGAGTGAGGGGCCTTTGGATGGGGTCTCTCCCTGGACCTGTGGATGTAATGAACTGGTCAGAAGCAGGTGGCAGAGCTGTGTGCTGCTGCTGGAGGTCATGGTGGGCAGTGGGCCCAGTGTGGGAAGCACCTCTGAGATAGGAGCTGGTCAGGAGGCAGTTCTAGCAGGTGGAAGTGCCTCCCAAGGGAGTGCCCTCCCAAGTCCTGTGTGGATTGAGGAAACCCTGGCACCTGCCCAGCTCTGCTTTCCTTTCCAGGCCACCTTGTAGGTCACTTCACTCCTCGCAGCTGAGGCAGCATTTTCACTTTTGCCCCAGTTTGCTGCTTATTTCTTTTGCCTGTGACTGTGGCCTATCGGCCCAGGGCCTGAGGAACCCCGGAAAGGGGCTGGGTGCAGGTCCAGGCTACTCAGGCATGCTAGGGGACTCCACCTTCTGCGGCTGCTTTTCCTCAGTGGGAAGAGGGGGGGGTCAGAACCAGCAAAGAGTAACAACGCGATCATGAGCATGTGGGCTGGGAGAAGGGAAAAGCCAAGCTTCTTCTGACTCCAAACTGAGACGCTGAGTGTGCTAGGAGAGAAGAGGAGTGTGAGTGAGTGTGAGTGTGTGAACATGTGTGTTTCAGTATGTGAGTCTGCATGCAGATAATGTGTGAATTTGAGTGTATGCATGTGAGTGAATGTGTGAGTGGGGAGAATGAGTGTTAAGATGATGTGTGAGTGTGAATGAATGTGTGTGGGCAATTGTGTGTGCATGCATGGTGATTCTGTGACTGAGCGAATGCGTGTGTACAAGCGCATGTGTGAGAGTGTAAGGAGTTTGATTTGTATGTGACTGAGTATATGGGGCTGTATGAGTGGGAGAGTTGTGTGTGAGTGTGTGACTCCGAATGTTGAATGAACACGTGAGTATGCCTGGCTGCGTGTGGGCGTGAGTGTGTGTGTAAAGGAGAGAAGGGAGTAGGCATGGCTCTGGCTCTTGGAGTTGTTCTTCCTGTGGAACTGGAGGTTTGTGCTGATGACTCAGCCATATAAAATGGGGATTAGGGGTAGATTGTCAGTGAGGTTTCCAGTAGGGGCTAGAATGCAGGACACAGAGTTTAATGTCATTATAGTCATGACAAAATAAAAGTGGAAAGGATGAGAACTATATTAGTTTGTTTAGCCTGATAGAGCTTTTCCTTGAGCGTGGGCGTGCATGTCGCTTGTTAGTCAGAAGCCGGTGGCAGCTGCTGGTGTGCTGTTTGGGCCGAGGCAGTCTTTGCAGACCTGCAGGGCTTGGTTTACAGTTACTCCCTAATGAGGGTGGAAGAAAAATCTTGGAGTGCAGTTGGAACCTCAAATTTTCGCTGCTGTAGCCTGTGTGCAGGGTCCATCTCACAAGTGTCTTTCTATACAGACTGGGTCTCCTTATCTTTGTTGTCTGTGTCTCTGACCCTCGGTTGATTCCTGAATAGCTGGGACTTTGGGGGCACTTTCCCCAGTGACCCGCATATGATCTCCATGTCTTCTGTTCTGCAGCCAGTTTTTAAATCCCTGAATGTGGAACATGGGATAGAAAAAGATTTCTCTTGTAAGTTAAAGCAAACCAGGGGTTTTCAAGGACCACGAGTGCTAGGTTTTCTCTACCCTGCAGAATTTATCAGTCAGCTTGGCAGAGATGGACAGCAGTCCCTGGATCATAAAACAGACCTGATAGGCGGTCACGCTTTAGAAGTGATGGGACTGTGGCCAAAAATAATCCTGTTACCCGTCATCTTCCTGGACCACAGTTGATGGCAGATAATGGAAAATGTGGAACTGGTAACCCATAGGGAGAGGTGGCTGCTGGTGGCCAACTGTCCTTAATCCATGGGCCCTGGGACTCTAGAGAAGTGACTCATTCCCAACCCTGCATTGGAGTGGAGAGCCACTGAACAAGTTCCTTTTCTGTTCAATGTCTTAGTTTCCTGATGACCAAAATGGCCTAGCAGTTTGTTTTTTAAATTATATGAAATTCTGTACTTACGAGACATGGCAAGAATTAAACATGGGCAACTGGTCCACACTGGAGACTTTAATATATTTTAGTTAAATACATATTTAAATAGTTTATCTGAGTTTTTTGTTAATCATTAGTATAGATTTAATATATTTCTCTTGGCACCAGAACTTCATGAACTTAATGAAATGCTACTAGAGGTTGAGTTTAAGTAAAAATTACCTTACTCTCTCTTTGTTCATTTTGTTTAAAAAAGTAGGAAATTTAAAAGGTGTTTTATTTGGGGGGCCACACCTTAATGGTGCTTTGTGGTTATCTATGCTTGGTGCTCGGGACCATGTGTCGCTAGGGGGGTCAAGTTCAGGGCTCCAGCATGCAAAGCAGGCACTCCCGTCCTTTGAGCTGCTCCTAGCCCTCATTAAAGGCTACCAAATTGACCACAAGGAGCTGAATTGATGTTATTCTTTTCAGGAGCTACAGAAGAGTGGGAATCAGTTCTGGAAAATTAGAAATGGACTGCAGACTTAGATTTGGGGTGCTGGTGTCTCTGGGAAGCGTGTGGCAGACCCAGCCAGCTTTGCTGTCACTGCATTTCAAGTTGGCTAAACTTTTTCCTGCCAAGCATCTGCGCACAAAGCCTGTTGGAGTAGAGGTGGGGATGGAGACAGCACTGGAGTGGGAGGAAGGAAAGTGGGAAACTGCAACCCTGAATCCTTGATCTGCCCATAGGTGCTCAGTTTTTCAAATGAATGTTTCCAGCGGCCAGAGCTGGGCTTCATCCCTGAGGAGAGGCCGTGCAACCCATCGCTCCCATTCCCTCGGCCTGGCCCCCTTTTAGGCCAGGGCTGCCTTTTGCCTCTGCAGGTGGAAAATAGGCCTGATAAAATGTTCAATCCAGCAGCCCTTTAGGCAGCAGGCTTTATTTATCATATCAGCAAAGAGCAGTGTTTCGTTACGTGGTGGTCAGAATAGAAGGCGACCTTGCTTGTTCCCCCAAAGCTCCACTCCCAGAGATAAGGGGGGCAAAATAATAGAGTACAATGGAAAGCGTCGGGTGTAATTATTTGTAGCTTGTCAAGTGAAGCCCTTTCAGGCCCCAAGTGATTCAGATCTGGGAACTCTGCACAATCCTGTGCACTCACCCGGCAGTCATCAGAGAGATCTCGTAGGGCCGCAGACAGTGCCGAAATTGCTTCCGTTGTCATGCAGCCGCCTGACCTGCTGGCGCAATATCATTTGGTTGTAAAAATGGGCCTGCCCCAACACTGGCCACCCTTTTGTGGTGTCTGACTCTTGGCCCGTGATTTGTCATGTCCCCCTCCTATCGGGTGCAGTCATTTTAATAGATTCTGATGGTCTTCTCACAAAAATGCAGTATGCGTCTGCTACAGGCCCAGCACACGGGGAGATGACAGGAACATGAAAGGAGAAAAAAGGGAAGATTTGAACTGAGTGCAGAATAGGTAAAGGAACAAACATGGTAACCTCTCAGTATCTGTACTGCAGACCATGATGCCCAATGGAAGAGAGAGAGAAGGAAGAAAAGAAGGAAAGTACCTGCTGTGGAGACAGGCTGGGGTGTGGGGTTAGGTTGCAGAGGGGTAAAAGGGCACACTGGTGGTAGGCAATGTGCACTGGTGGAGGATGGGGTGTTGAAACACTGTGTGACTGAAGTCGATCATGAGGCAGCTTTCTAACTGTGCGTGGTGACTCAACATTTTTTAAAAAGCTGATTTGAGACCATATGGTTCTGTTTTCTGGGTTTAAAAATTCAGTAAGGACTGGAGCAGTGGTATGTGAATAGGGCACTTAATTTGCAGGTCGTCAACCAGGGTTCAATCCCCAGTACCCTATATGCTCCCCCAAACCTGGGTAGGTGTGATCCCTGAGACAGAGGCAGAAGTAAGTCTAGAACACAACTGGGTGTGGTCCAAATCCCTCCTCCTCCCAATAAAGTAATTTTTAAAAATACAGTTGAAGGACAGAGAGGTAGTATAGCCAGTAGGGTGCTTACCTTGCATGCAGCCGACCTGGGTCCATCTCAAGTTCCTCCCTTTTTCTCCCCACCCCTCCCCCCCCGTTGCAGGTCACCCAAAAGCCTCTGCATCTGCCCTGGATTGCCTCCCTGCAGGTCACTTCGTAGATAGGGGGTTAGTTTAAGTGTGGCAGTTTATCTGACCATGTATTCTGTACTCACTGGTATAAATATTCTCTCATGCTACCACATGAGAGGCTCTAGTCCAGAGCCCTCTCAGACTGGGGCAGGCTTGTTCCTTGCTCTCCCCTGTGCACAGCCGTTCATGAGGCGGTCGGGAGGCATGGCGGGTTCTAGCCTGCCCACCACCTCGGCAGAGCCTCACAACAAGCCAGACCACCCCCCTCACTTCACGGGGCGCAGCCATTTTCCCACATTTGGACTTCCCTCTGGTCAGAACTCCACCCAGCAGACCAGCTCATCACAGCCCGGCTCGTGCGGCTGCAAGCGGCGCGTGGTTCATCAATAAATGCTTTATTTGGAGGTGTTTAAAAAGAGTTTGCCTCCTGCTCGGCAAGCACTGGCAAGCTTCTTGTGTTGTATTTGATATGCCAAATTCCAGTAACAATTATATTAGGTCATTCCTATGACCTAATATAATGGTTTGAACTCTTTATGTTCCTGTGAGCGTGTCCCTGGCTCTACTGGCATGAGCCCAGGACATATGGAGATATTACTGGTGCCCACTCTAGCCAATAGATGATCAGCGGGAAGATGCGTGATCGTGATCGTGATCGTGATGCTACCACAATCATGGTGGGACTAGCTAGATCTAACCAGCATATTTGCCTGGCCACGTTGGATCTCTAAGTAATTAGACCAGAGAGAAATGCTGTTTGCCTTCAAGCAAGCAAGCATGGCTCCCTGATAACTCAAAGGCAACTAAAATACAAAACTACCGTGAAGTAGACGAGACTCTTGTGAAGGCTTGGAGAAATATTTAACTGGCATTAGTATAGTCTTTGGTACAGGAGACATGCCATATCAGAAACCCCTTCTCTACCCCTAAAAGGCATTTCCAGGCAGATCTTGGCTCAAGACATTGGCTTCTAAAAGGGCCTAGGTGTGGTGCTGGGAGAAATTACCTGAGGCATTTGACCCTGCCTGCTTCCCATAATAGTGGGAGGTCTGAGTTGCAGGGGATAAAACTAGCCTGCTTCCTCTCTTGCTCTCTCTTTTTTTAGGCTCTCTCTTGGGGCCCACACTCTTCTTGGGAGTCTTGTCTTTGTCTCTTCTCTACAGGGTCTTATCACATGGTGGCCGCCATCTTGGCCTACAGTGGCTGGGGTTCTAGCCGGGAATCCTAAGCACAGGGTTTTTTCTATTGCTGATTTGTATTTCTATTGCTGAAATTGTGATAAGTAAAGCATTTAAAAAACCTGTGCCAGATTCCTGAGTTTCCATCCATTCTCTGCCACCTCCAGGAGGTAGAAGGGAACTCGCTTCCCGGTATTGTTGGGGACCCCAGCGGCATCCCCGACACCCCCTTCCCCCAATGCCCTGTAGGAATGATCTTGAATGTAGAGCCAGGAGTAACCTCTGAGCACTGCTGGGTATGACCCCAGGCCCCCCCAATAAAGTAAATAAAATTGAATTTTACCAAACATTGCTGCTGCAGCTTCAAAGTAGTAATAGCAGCAGCAGCAGCAGCAGCAATAGTTTTGTGTTGGGGCCAGCCAGGGACTTAGATGCAGGGTCAGCTTCTTTTTGACCACCACTCCAACTAAACACTGCTCTTTGTTACTATGATAAGCACCAAGGGCTGGGGATTGAACTTGGGGCTCCCACTTGAAAAGCAGGCACACCTTCTTGCTATTTCCCCAGCCCTCATGTTGCGTATCTTTATTTTTTGAAACAGTTACCTCTTTTATTTATAAAACAGCACCTTATCGCTGGTGTTGATTTCAACTTTCAGAAGTCCCAGCAGTAAGTATATCACCAGCCATGTGTCATCTTTTTTTTGAGACTCTTTTTTCAAACTGTGGCCCAGGGCTCAGCAGCCTGGGTAGGACTCGGGAGACATGCAGAGTTCTCCTAAAAGCCCTGCCCACAGACGCAACTTGTCGGCTCATCTGATCCCTAGGATTCATGTGTGCTTGGAAGTCTGAGAAGCCGAGAGCCACAGACTTCAGAGTCAGATCTGCATACAAATCCCTTCTTTGCCACCGTGAATTTGATTCTGATTTGTTCAATTGGGCTAAACTGCACGTTCCACACATCATGTGATATTTGGGGAGTACATAAAATAATATGCAGATAAAACTACAAGTATCTTATTCTGCCTGACATAGGGAAAACCCACAATGAATGAATTTTTAATAGATGAATTTAATAGATAAATTTTAAGAATATTAAAGGAAATTTGCTGATTTATGTATGGAATGTGGAGAGTATCATGCTGGGAGAAGGACAGATATAGAATGACTGCATCCATTTGTGGGATGTAAAAATAAAAAATAATATGAGATTGATACCCAAGGCCAGGGAAAACAGAGGCCAAGAGGACTTGTCAGTTTTTGGAATCTACCACAAGTCAGTGTGCATGTGTGTGTGGTGGGGTGGGGGGGCTTGGTGGTAGAAAGTAGGTGAGATAGAGAAGGGATCAGTTTGACAATAATAGTTGGAAATAATAATGCTAACTAGAGCTGAGTTATGAAAGTAGGTAAAGGAATATACACGCCGGTATTGCAAACCACAATGTGCAAAAGAAGAAAGAAAACCTAAATATGAACACTTGTAACTATATCTCATGGTGGTCTAATAAAAATTAAAAAATAAAAGAGACAGAGAAAAACAGAGAGAGAGAGAGAGAGAGAGAGAGAGAGAGAGAGAGAGAGAGAGAGAGAGAGAGAGAGAGAGAGAGAGAGAAGAAAACTGCCTACCTGCCATAGAAGGGGACTATGTGGGATGGGAAACTGGGGACTTTGGTGCTGAGAAATGTGCACTGGTGGAGGATGGGTGCTGGAACACTGTAGGACTGAAACCCAATCATGAACAGCTTTGTAATGGTCTATCTCATGTGATTCAATAAAAAAAATTTTTTTTTTGGAAGAGGTTTAAACTTGGGACTGGAGAGCGTACTTGCCTTGCATGCAGTGAACCCCAGCTCCCATCCCTGGTCCCTTGATCACTGCTGGGTCTTGTCCTAAACACCCTCCTCCAAAAGAGCATTACACTTTGTTTATCATATAATCCACCTGCAAATAATTTGCACAGTATATAGGACTGAGGGTTTTATGCTGCTGAGGCTGGCTGTTCCTGACTTAGGTTTTCCTCCTCATGCTTATTAACCCTTTTTGGAGTGTGACCTGTCATGCCCCTGAGTGTAGGCAGCCCCCTGCCCTGGGCTGACTTCTTGGACAGGATGGCCAAGGCTGAGCTCCTGGAGACCAGGGCCTGTGCCCACAGCCCTCGTCCAGCTCTTGCCCTTCTCTTTGCCCCTGTGATGTGGCCCGCTCAGGGTGGGTGCTCAGATGCTTCCCCAAAACTGTTGGCCCCACACAGGGGTGGGCACTTTCCTCCTGTGGAGACAGGTTTACCACCAGATACTGATGGTAAACCTGAATATTTATTTTAAAATAAAATAAAAGCTTATTTTCTGTTCTGTGGGAAGCACTTTTCTCCATCATTCGCCTTTTCTCCCAACTCCATGCGTAGTTTCTCAGTGTACATGTAAAAGTTTCAAGCCCTTGGTTTCTAAAATTACGCATGGTAAAGAGGCAGTAGGTAGTGGATTTGCTTACCTTTTATTTCCACACCTGGACGAGTTAAAAGAAATGGGAAGGGGTAGAGAAATGGAAAGCAATGCTGGGCAGAGAGACAGAGGAGCTTGAGGTGCCGGGATGAAGGGAGCAGGTTGAGAGGAAGGTACACGGGAACCAAGGAATGGAGGAAGCAGAGCAGGGGGTGGAGAAGCGGGAAGAGGGATCAGCTCTACCCAGCGACTAGCCTGGGAGCTTTGCTTCTCTGTCACTGCCTCATCCACACTAGGGGAGGTGGCTATTCCTACTCTAGTGTTCTGACTTAGTGCTCCTGCATGGTATGCACCTTCCCACGGAGGTCTCAGGTACTAAACCTGTGATCCCAGGAATCGTTGAGACTCACCTACAAATCACACCTCCAAGATTGCCTTCCTGTCTGGATGTCTGAGGCCTCCTCTTTTGGGAAGCAGTGATACTACCGATTCTGCATTTGTTCCTGTGACTCTCACCCCATGAAACTCCTCCCACCCACATACCTCATGTCTGTCTCAGACACATGGCACCTTAGGATCACCATTATATTTGAATATGTCAGTGATTAGGCCTCTGCAAAGAGCAATCTCCATTTCTCTTGAGTGTTCTGTTCTTCCCACACCTCTCCCAACCTCTTATCCTCAAGCTTATTCCATGTACCAGCTGGTCCACCCTAACACCCTCAGCCTGGCCCCACATTGCAGTGCCCCCAGGCCCTCCTGTTGTGGGGTCTTATAGCTCTGGTAGGACCCCCTACAGCCTCCACAGTTTGCATTGTCTACTTTCCCCCTTTCCACAATCTATTTGAGCGTATCAAACATTCTTTTAAGGAATCGTGGCTTTCTTCTTCATTTTGGTCTATGAAGAGCATCCATTCTTGTTTTCAGATGTAGGTATGAATTTTCTGTTTGGGTAGATGGCGGAGGAACTTCTAAGCAGTGCTGAGGGAGCTCAGGGCCCACTCGGTGACACGTGACTAACTGGGCCAGATAGCTCAATATTTGGGCCTGGGAGTTCAGAGCTGTTTGGGCCTTGCATTTCCAGGGACCACCAGAGCTACCCCTGGTGGAGCTGGGAATTGGGAGGGGGCAAATGTTTGGTGCTGGGACTTGAACTCAGTTTCTGGTGCATGTACCTCTGAAGGTACTAGAACTCAGATTCTGGTGCACGTACCTCTGCAGGCACCAGAACTCAGGTTCCGTGAATGTACCTCTGCAGGTACATTCACGCAGAACCTGAATTCACTATCCACTTAGCCATCTTTAAGACATGAGTGAATTTGGAAGGACACAAGTGTTGGCAGCACTGACTTTGAGAGAAGCAAGAGTGTTGAGGTATGTCAACACCTGGTTGAGGTATGTCTGCGGGACAGTGAACTGGGGCATGGTCATAGCTGAGGAGGGGGAACATGCAGACATGTGCGTATGCTGGTTACTGCCAACCCTGAATTTATGTCAAGAGACTGAAGATTATTATCTGCAGTCCCTTCCATTTGTTGTTATTGTCATCACAGTGACCAGGGTTATGCTCCTTTAGTTGTGGCCCTCAGCACCTTCTGGTTGTCACCCTCCCCAGGATTCCTGTGGAGCTCACACATACTCACTGTGGGTTACACCTCTGGTCACAATGCTCACACTCACCTTACCTGACTCTGCACCAGAAATCTATTGGGTGCTGTGGGCTGAATTTGAGACCTTGGCCACAGCTGTTAGGTGCTATACCCTGTGGCCACCTGATGTGCTGGAGGGTCACATTGATGACTGTCCCCTCTTATCTCTGCTTTTCACCATTTTCACTGCAGTATATCTAGGATGTACCTCTAGGAAATGATTTATTTTTATTCTTCCATTATATTACTTGGTGCTGCAGAACCCATGTCTGTGAAATTGTGGGTTCCATGCTCGGACCTACTTTCAGTCTTCTCAATCTGTTCTTCATGCCTTTGCATTAGGCTTTCAAAGTTTTTGTCCTTACTTTACTGAATGTGCTTTGTGTCATTTCCTTTTATTTTCCTTCCACTTTACCTAATCTCTTTCCAGTGGTGTCTAACCTGTTGTCTAACTGAACACTCAGTGCTTAATTTCAGTGACTTTTTTTTATATATAAGCTTTGTTTTTTTTTCATGATTACCTACGTCAGTTTAGTTTGAACCATTTTATGCATCCGTAGATGCATTTTCCCTTTTTCTATAATTCATTTGAGCATATCAGGTGTTCTTTAAATTTTTTAGTCAATTTTTTTAGATTGTCTTGTTATTTGCATTCCACCCTTTGTGTTACTGATACTCATGATTTCATTTACAATCTCATCGGATATGAGTCCATCTTCCCTCCATCCTTGATGTCTTCAAGAGATTCTTATCCCCTCATCCTGCTCTCCATATGAACCCAGACTACTGAACTCTTTGCAAGACAGAACGTAACACAGAGTAGCGCAAAGACACAATGGAGCTCTCAGCTGGATCCTGATAACCTGTAAATTCAGATCTGAATTTCTTTTTTTGATTTCTTGCATGTACTTTTGAGCATATTATGTAATACTTACCCATACAATGAGAATAAACTGTTTTGATAGCTCAGGAGTTCATGTTCAAAGAAGCATTTGGCACATAGAAAGCATTCATTTCTTGTTCCAGCACAGTGGGAATATGGCAGATGCAGGCTGGGCCCATAGGACTTTGTTAACAGTGCCTGGTTGCCGAACCGTATTGCTGCCTTTCTCTGCTTTTTGGTATGTAGTTTTATTTATGCATGGACGAGATAATAATTTCAAGCAACTTCTTGTTTCATAGTCTTTACCCTCAGTGTGGCCTTTCGGTACCTGATGGAGAAGGAGCTTCCAGCCCCATCCACCAATCCAGTGAATTTCAGCAGGTTGTAGATGTTGTAGATGTAGGGATTGTCCTATTTACTATCACTGTATCACTGTATCATTGTATCACTGTCTTCCCATTGTTCATCAATTTGCTCGAGTGGGCACTAGTAACATCTCCATTAGTCCTGTCACAAGTAAGTGCAACCCAAGGGGCATCTACTTGCTCCAGGGACAGGAGGAGCAGGAAACCATTCTTCAGGTTATGGAACTGAGGTCCATAATAGTTACTAGTCTTTGGCATAAAAGTAAATAAAACACGGGTAGCTTGCCAGGCTTTACCGTGTAGGTGGTATAGTCTCAGTAGAAGGCTCTCAACTCGAGCATTTACTGATGAAACTTAAAGGGGAAGATCAGGTTTTCTCTTGGATGGAGCACTGAGGAACTATGGAGTCTGGATGTTGAGAATGACTAACTGCATGATGTGTGGTTTGCTCTGGCTTCTTGCCAGGCTTACTGGTATCAGTTAAAACATGTCTAGAACTGTTTACTATGTATAAATGTGAAAGAAATTGGGAAGAACCTTATGCAAAATTCAGTATCCTATAAAAATATCGCCAAGGGACATATGGGTCTGGCATGGGTGGGTCTCTCTCTTCTGGGGCAACTGGCATGGAGGCGGGAGGAAAGGGCAGGGCCCAAAACTCCACTCCGAGTCCCACCAGCATGTTCTCTCCCCTGCTCATGAGAGTAAATCCTTGGAGCAATGTTGGCCTTGGCCAGGGGATGGCTGAGCCCCTTACCGGGAGGTCAGTTCCATGGGTTGCTTCCACATGGGGCCGGCCGAGCAGCGCAGCTGTGGGTCTGAAGTGGATGGGTCTGGATCTCTTCCAGCCGGGTTTGCTCCCGGCATCCCATATGGTCCCCGAGCACCGCCAGGAGTAATTCCTGATACAGAGCCAGGAGTAACCCCTGAGCATCACCAGGTGTGACCCCCAAAAAAAAGCAAAAAAAAAAACCTATTTATTATCAAATGAAGTTATATACAATATAGCTTTATATTGAAGAAATGTAATACAAAGAATCTTCATTTCTGTATATACTGGTTTATCAATTTATAACATTTTTGTTGCTTTTTGCTTTGTCAGTCTGTCCTGCTTCACATATTTATATGCATATGTGTGTTGTGTGTGTGTGTGTGTGTGTGTAATATACAGGTTTTTTTTTTTTTTTTTCAGAAAAAGTGGGAGTATATTGTGTAGATTATGCTGCATTATTCTGTATTATTTCAAAGTCTGTGTCATAGTGGCTGGATGTCTTTTAATATTATAAAAGTAAGATAGTAAATCAGAAAATACAAGATTGACATATACCACATTTTAATCTATGTTCAAAACGTGTCAATTGTCTCAATAATGACCTTTTTAACAGTTTTTGTTTTCTCTTTTGACACAGGATTTAGATGAACATTCTGTTTAGTTATGTTTCGTTAATTCTGGAACCTTCTTTTCTGTCTTCCATGACATTGTCATTTTTTTGTAAAGCACAGGTCTGTTACTTTATAGACTGCTCTGTAATTTGTTTTCTGATGGGTAGATCCAGATGATGGATTTAGGGCTAGAAAACTGCTAGTAATTCTGTGTCTTTTGGTCTATAGCTTACAATCACTGAAAATACTAAAAACCACTGCTTTGGGGTATCACACCTGACAACAGAACATGGTGTTTGTTTGTTCTGAATCAGTAATCCATAATCTAGTCATCATCTGTCAAAGAATGCTGAGTTCCCTGACAAAATCCAGGAGCACGGTACAGCAATCCCTTTCTGCTTCAGGGATTGGCAGCCAGCGGACAGAGAAAGATGTGAGAATCCAGCAAAGTTTCAAAAGACTTTACTCACACTTGTTATGGTATACAATTCAAGAATAGGAAAAACCCCAGACTTTAGGTTTCTAGCTGGGCCCTGGCCACATGTAGGTTTAGAATCCTAGGCCAAGATGGCCGTTACCACGTGCTAAGGCCCAACAGGGAAGAGAATGGAGAGGAGAGCACAGGACAAAGAGGAAGAAGGCAAGCAGAGGACAAAGAGGAAGAAGAGGAGAAAAGGGTGTGGAAGAGAGCAGGCTATTGCCTTTATATTTCTTTTTCAGCCCTGACCCGTCCATGTCTATGGAAAGCAGTTAAGGCCAATTTTCTTCAGGTAACTTCTCCCAGAACCTCACCTAGTCCCACTGAAATGTTAATGTTGCCCCAACCAAGGCTGCAGGCCCTTGGTTTTCCAGCAGGCCCTTTGCAGATGGGAAAAGGCATCTGAAATAAACTGTATTTCAGAATACAAAGGCATGCCTTTGTACCATGGATATCCATGTATATACTTCTCCAAGCCTTCACAAGATCCTTGTCTTTATTTCACAGTTGTTTTGGATATTAGCCTTTAGAATTATTAGTGAGCTACACTTGCTTGCTTGGAGGCAAACAGCATTTCTCTCTGATCTAATTACTTAGAAATCCAACGTAGCCAGATAAAGATACTGGTAAGATCTGTCTAGTCCTACAAGGGGATTCTGATTAATGAGGAAATATTTATACCAGCTAGCATAGAATATGAGAGACACACAGATACACAGGGCAGAGCTGCTACCAGCTCTCCCTGTGCTCAGCTGATCATGAGGCATCTGGGAGGGAAGGCAAATTCTAGCCCTGGCCAGCCACCCCAATGGAGTCTGGCAAGAAGCCAGAGGAACCTCCCACACCATGAGGGCCGCCATTTTTAACATCCAGACTCCACAGCTTGTCAGAGCTCTACCCAAGAGATAAGCTGATCTCAAGCCCTGCTTGTCAGAGTCCCACCCTACAGTGAAGCCTATTTCAAGCCCAGGTATGCTTGAACCAGAGACACAGATACGGGGGCAGAGCTGCTTCTGGCTCTCCCTGTGCTCAGCTGATCATGAGGAGCCTGGGAGGGAAGGCAAGTTCTAACCCTGGACCGCCACCCCGATAGAACCTTTCAAGAAGCCAAAGGAACCCCCCCATACCAAGAAGGCAACCATTTTCAACATCTGGCTCCACAACTTGTCAGAGCTCCACCCAAGAGAAAAGCTGATCTCTCCCTGTTGTGGTTCATCAGCACGAACGAGAACCTGCTATCAACAGTATACCACCCACATGGCAGAGCTTGTCAAGCTACCCATGTCATATTTGTATGCCGAAAACCAGTAACAATTATAGACTTCATTCCCATGACCTGAATGAATGGTTTGAGGCTCTTCGTGTTCCTGGTGCGAGAAGATGCCCTTGGGCTACACTAGCATGCGATGGGAAGTATGGAGATGTTATTGGTGTCCTTTCAAGCAAATTGATGAACAATGGGAAGACAAGTGATACAAGTGAACGTAGAATACATGGTAATATACTATGCCACATATTCACAAATCCAAGCTGTTTTCTGCAGGAGGATACTCCAGGCAAGATGCAGATGCTCTGGGCAACAGTGTACTACAACTTTTGGTTATTGTTTTTAAAGGTCGTATTTGGCCACTTGCTTAATTTATTTTTTATTTCTCTATCATGTCTTTGCTATTCTCCTTATAGTAACTAGTGACATTTGGTGAGACACATTGAGATCATGTACCAAATATTTCCTCCCTGATTCAGTGAATGTTGATGATTCCTCTCCACCCCCTGCTTTGGATTATGGGCCATACCCATCAGTGCTCAGATCTTTACTCTGTTCAGGGATCACTCCTGGTGGCACTTGAGGAGAGCCTGTGTATACAGTGCTGGGAATCGAACCTAGGTTGACTGCATGAACTGTACCACCTCTCTGGCCCCATTTGTGATTCTTGCCAGTAAGTTTTTACTGTGATGTTGGAAAATGTATTGTTCTGCCAGCAGTTATACCTCGATAAGGGTATATACATATATGTGTATATATATATAGTTTAGTTTTCAATTGAATCAACATGAGATACACAGTTGTTCATAATTGAATTTCTGTCATACAATGTTCCAACACCTGTCCCTTCACCAGTATACCTTTCCCACCACCATCCCCAGTTCCCCCGCCTGCCTCTATGGTAGGCACTTCTATCTCTCTCTTTCATATTCTCTCTCTCTCTCTCTCTCTCTCTCTCTCTCTCTCTCTCCCTCCCTCTCCCATTCCCCTTCTTGGGCATTGTGGCTTGCAGAACAGATACTGAAAGGTTATCATGCTTATCCCTTTATCTACTTTAGCACTCAGTTCTTGTCCAGAGTGATCATTTTCAACTCTTACTGTCATAGTGCTCTAGAGGGGACTTTTAAACCATGAGGTTATAGCCCTGTGATGAAGAGTGAGTCCCCACTGCTATCCTTTAGTATGTCAATGAGTGTGTCATTGAGTATTCTTAAGGAAATGAGCCTTAGATGAGAGTAAATGTAGCCATAATCCTTTTTAGTGCTCATTCACAGATATGAAAAATTAGCTAAAACTTTGATCAGTAGCTTCCTACAAGATTTGTGGAATAAATTTTAAGTAATAAAGAAGGGTTATGAGCTGAAAAGCAAAAGCTTCTCCCCTGTTATTCATCTCTCAAAGTTCATCTAGCATAAATAACAACTCAGTGGTATATATGCTGTCAAGCAGAAGAGAGAATTTAAATAATTTTATGGTAGTTTTCAAATTGAGAATTTATGTATCATATATACTAATTATATATATATATATATATATATATACACACACACACACATACATACATATGTCTATATATCACACTAATGGGTGTCCCAACTGGAAGTGCTCAGGACCCCACTTTTGTCCGCTCTGGTGGAGGTCAAAATATATTGCTGGAGTGTCATGTGGTATTGGGGATCACACTTAGGCTCACACATGCAAGGCATGTGCTCTGCCACTAGAACAATATTTCAGTCCTATATTAAAGAATTTCAGCTTTAGTGCAGAAATAAGGTGCTTACCTTGCATGTGACTGTGGCGGCCATGACCCTGATTCAAGTGTCCAATACCACACATGGTCCCCTGGAGCACTGCAGGTCACATGCCATGTTATCCTGAGGCCATGAGGACCATTTTGGTTTCTGGTTTGTCAGGTACAATCAGATTGTACATTCTGGAACTTAAAAACGGAGCATGTGGGCCCCACGGTTATGGTTTTCTAGCTGACTGACTTTGCTTAGTACTTGGTTTCTCTTGAGTCCACTCTTCTCAATTGTAGGACTTTTCAAGTCCCATTCATTCCCAGCCTGACCATTTAACTTCCCGACCCCAAAAAACGTAGAGACAATTTCCTAGAAAGTTGCAAATAAATTTTCTCTCTAGCAAAAAAGACAATCTGTGAATCTTGTTCATTTATATTTCAAAGATAGCTTACATTTACGTCAGCCTTCTTCCTGGTGTGTCATTCTTTTATAGTTACGCATGGGGCCAGAGCAAGAGTACAGTGGGTTGGGCATTTGACTTGTATCCTGCCAACCTGGGTTCAGTCCTCAGCATCCCATATGGTCCCCCCAGCACCACCAGGAGTGCAGAGCCAGGAGTAACCCCTGAGCATCATCACCAGGTGTGATCCAAAAGACAAAATAATAATTGTCGGGAACGCCGCCCCAGTCCCCAACAGTGTCAGGACAGAGGTTCTCTTCTACCTCCGAGGATGCGGGAGAACAGATGAAAACTCACGAGTCTGGTGCAGTTCCAAAAATGGCTTTTAATAGTACAAAAGCTCTTCCACAGCAATCCAATATAATGAACAAACTCTAGCTCTGATCTGAATTTAGACCATACAAAAAGAGTCTAAGTCTCCCACCAAAGAGAGAGGATCTCACCCGAGCTGAGTCCTACCCAGAAGATTGAGCAAAAGGCCAAAGAGCAAAAAGCCAAAAGCCACAGGAGCCAAAAAGCCGAAAGCTAAAAGGCCTAAAGGTAAAGGTGAAGGGGCCTCAAGTCAGTCCCCTTATATACACCAAAGTAATCCAACCGGGAGGGTCATGTCAACAAAGAACTCTAAACAGAGTGTAGTGCCACACCCTACTGCAGGTATAAACAAAGGTTATGCCAAGGTCTAATCCTTTCTACCAAGATTATTTCTTATGTAAAACACTGGAGAGAGGGGGCTGGTATAAAGTAATACATCTTAACTTCATGAGCTTCATGTAATCTAGATGGTACCCACAAGGTCCTTCTTATTATTATCTGCACCAGGGTGATTCTGAGTATCTTGTTCTCGTGTACTGAAAGGGTCACACTCGCCTGCTTAGAGCAAACTAATATGATCCTTCCTATAGTCTTCCTATAGTCTCAACGTAGCCAGGGTGGTAGTCTCCTGGTAAATTCTAACTGTCCCACGCTGGGTGCAGGGGTAAAAAGGAGCTGTGCCCAATCTAGAAAACATAGAAGTCTTAGTAGATGTATAAGTCAGAAGTTATTCAATCAAGGTGACTTCAGTAACTGCCACACCCTCTAGCAGTGTTTACATAGAAGAGAGGTCTCATTAGAATGAACCTTGATTTAACAGGTTAAGCTGGGAGTGGGCAAAACCACAAAACTCCCAGAATAGCTAAACCTGTCCTCCAACAAATAATAATTATAATAGTAATAATTATTATGCAAAACTGCTCATCTTCTGTTTTGTAAATATTTCCCACTTGTTGCTTTTCCTCAATCTTTTTACAGTATTTTTACCGTATCTTTATTTAATTTGCAGCTATTCTTTAAATCATAGCTAATTCTTACATGCTACTTTCTTTGTCGTTCCTGTCACAGAAAATTATAGAATTCCTGTGTGTTGGTTTTAATAAATGGACTAGGAATTCCACCTTTGGGATGGCATTAAAACTATACAAATATTACTGGGTTTTGCTGGCATAATAGTATATGAATAGTAGGAGGGAGGTAAGAAACAGCTTGGGGAAAAGCTTAGAAGAATTCATTAAGATCCTATAGAGAGAATAATTTTAATTTTCAAAACCAATCAGTAGAAGAAAATACAAAGTAGCCCTCCAGTTTTGGGAGGGGCTCACTCCCAAGCAGAGTGAGACGTGACCGGATGACTCAATCTTCTTCTGTCATATGGGGCTCATTAGCCATTTTTTTTTTCCCCTAGGTTGATTTCTCAGGATGTGTTAATCAAGTTCTGGGGGCACTGCCCAGAACACCCAAAAATAGAAACATTTGAAAAAGGGTTGCCTCAGAGCTGGAGCAGGGCACCGTGTTGACTTCTGATTTGTCTGCACAGTCAGCATGCCACGTTTGGGCAAAAATCTCTCTGATTAAAAAACAAATATGATACAGTGGTTATAATGTAGGAAAACATAGGGGAGAAATAAAGCTATGCAAGAGGCATGGACTTAGTTTATCCTTGATAAACTTGTCCTGTTCTCCTTAATCTCAGGTGACAGGAGGTTTAACTTTCCCGGATCCTGGTGGGTGCTCTGCTCACTTGCTCTTCCTTCACGTTGAGTTCCTTTCTCTCCAGATGCGACAGGAACAAACATAGAGTAGGAAGGGGGGAGGTAGGGGTCAACAGGCCCTTCAAGTAAGTCATGCCTTGTTTCAGAGGTTCACCACAGCATAACAGAACAGAACTCAACTTATTTATAACAGAGACAGCTTAATTATAAAGCAGATAACCCCCACCCCTGTTTTCTTAGTTGATATGATTTGTTCAGAATGATCACATTATGTGTGTTGCTCTCAGCCAACCTCACTGACTTCCAGTGAGGGCTGAGGCTTATCTTGTCACTTGTCACTTGTTCATCAATTTGCTCAAACGGTGCCAGTAAAGTCTCCATTTGTTGGGAATGAGGTCTATTATTGTTACTGTTTTTGGCGTATCGAATACACCATGGGTAGCTTGCCAGTGGCTCTGGGTTCATCCCAGGGAACCCAGCCTTTTTCTGTGTCAGACCATCAACTATCCATGGCCCATGGGGCAGAGCACTGTTAGTGTAGACAAGCCTGTGTCCTGTCTGCCACCTGCCAATGCAGCTGGGCACCGCAGCCACACCTGCAACACCTCGAGGGGCAGGAGAGGCTTATCTTGAACTACCAAAAGTAAATGATTATGGTTTTTAGAAATTATGTGCAGACCCACTTCAGTAATACCATTAAAGCTCCATGTGACAGTCCCATGTGCTTGGAAATGTGGAGCCGGGAGGGGGTTTGGGGGTGAGGCTTTCCTCAAGCCCTGTCCTCTGAACAGCTCGGGACAGAGTTCTATACAGGCCCCCTTGCCGAGGGAGTCGGGGCTCATACATCTCTGCCACGTGAGTTCTCTAAGCTTGTCTTTATTGCCTCATCAGTATGCCAGTAGGTGTCACTGTGTACATTAAATGGAAATCAAAGATGCCATCAAATGCATTTCCAAAATTAAGCAGAGTCATGGTGTTTTCCAAAACCAGGATGCTTTGGGGCATAAGCAGCAGTATTTTCAGGGCTGGGCATGTGGCTTGGTAGGAGAAGTCCTGAGTGCTAGCCCTAGCACCACAAAAAAAGGAAAAAAAGACTATTTTTGCACTTTCCTATTTTTATTTTGGCAAATTATGTTCTTCAGCTGTCTTAAGAGTACATGACAGCAGTCTGCCCCTCCCCAGCCTTCTATCTTACTTCCTCCACCCGGATAAAAATAGTTGTTTTGGGTGCTTTCATAAGAATCAGGAGACACTCTGTAGCCCGACACAGTGAATGGAAAGAGTGGCTCATTCCATCTGTGGCCGTCACTGCTTGCCACAGTGGCCGTCACCGCTTGCCACAGTGCTTTGCTGCTAAAAACATACTTCGGAGGAGGAAGAGGAGGAGGAAGAGGGAGGAGGAGGGAGGAGGATTTCTTCACATAGTTGTAATATCGCGAATTTTTTTTTAATTTCCTAACAAGATGCAATGAATAAATGTGCCTGTGTTCATTCATTATACATAAATGTGTAGTTTTAATTATGTTCATTATAAATGTGTGAATATGCTCAATCACTTGCATGCTTGTCCCCTAATGATTTTAAATAAGAAGCTTGAGGGACTTTACATATGCATTTGGCAACTCCTCAGATTACATATATTCCCGTAACAGTCATCTGGTCACAGACCACATGATATTTGTGTAACTTTATTGTTTGGGCATCCAAGACTTTTCCTGTGCATTTACCTTGGCTGGCCCCTTCAAAAAACGTGCAAGTGTTTGACTTTTTGTTTTCTGTTGCTTTCTATGGAGGGTGCAGAGGCTTGGAATATTAAAATCAGAGATATCAGAATGAATTCTGCAGTTTAGTGTAACCAGTGGAGACGGCACAAGTGCTCTGGGAAACTGTACCATGTCATGATCTGTTTTTGCCCCAAATGAGATATTTATATGTGATTTTTTTTCTCAAGAAAAAAAATTGATGTTGCTTTTACACAGGGTAACTTAGAGAAGATCCCAGTGTCTGAGTGAATCCATCTCTAGTCAGTACTCAGTTACCTTCCACCTTATTCTCCTGGGAGTACATAGCAAAACAAGATGTGTGTCCTGTTGGATGGAAAGGGAAAACTGACTGCAGGACAATATGCATGCAGTGAAAATGCACCAACGCCTTACTCAAAAGTTCCTTTCAATGTATTTATAACCTTAAAAATGACTGACAAAAATCTGTATCCCTGTGAGCAGTGGGCATGGTGCTGAGAGCAGGTGTGTGTGTAGTCGGCGGCTCCCACCAGCACACGGGCTCTTACTGCTGTGTATTTGTGGATGTTGCACAGCATCTGGGGAAAAGGGACAAATGTACCTGTAAGTGTTAGATAGATGTGACTTTCACAGAATCAATACCATTTCATTTCTTCAACAAAAAGTGAAATCAATGTCCATAGAGGACGCTGCTGGATCTTGGTGATGGATAGAGAAACACGTCTGTTGATACTGATTCCTGTTGAGAAACTGTGACTCGAGCCAGTTGGCTAGAGGTTGTATGCTAATATTATTAAACCTTTCTCAGTAACTAGTGGGCAGCATTATTTGGCTCCAGTGCCTCTTATCAGTGCATTTGACCCAGTGGGGCCATTCCCAAATCAGAGCCCAGGAATTGGCATGTAAGAACCTCTTGAAAGTTATGAGGGCCGGAGCGGCCCGCGGGTAGGGCGTGCCTTGCACAGCCGACCTAGCGGCCCAGTTCAATCCCGGATCCCTTGGTCCCGAGCACCGCAGGAGTAATTCCTGAGCACAGGCCAGAGTACCCGAGCACGCGGGTGTGACCCAAAAAGCAAAAAAAAAAAAATAAAAATAAAATAAATAATAAAACTGAAAGAATTCTTTAAAAAAAAAAAGAAAGTCTATGATCTGTTGGGGGTGGAGAAGAAGGGGTCGCAGTGTGTATATAGAATTGGTGGTGGGTCTCCTGGATTTTTGTTTGTTTGTTTGAATCATATGCTGTAGAGCTCAGGGTTTACACCTAGCTCTGTGCTCAGGGGTCACTCCTGGCAGTGCCCAGGAACCTAGAGTAGTGATGGGGATTAAAATGGGGTAGCTACAAGCAAGACAAGCCTTAACCACTGTAACTCTCTGGCCCTGACTTTTAAAAAAAAATTTTATAATACCACCATGAGATATACAGTTACAAAAGTGTTGATATTTGAGTTTCAGTCATGGTGTTCCAGCACCCATCCCTCCACCAGTGCCCATTTCCCACCACCAATGTCCCATGATTTCTCCCCTCCCCCAACCTGTGTCTATGACAGGCAATTTTTTGGGGGTCACACCCGGCAATGCTCAAGGGTTACTCCCTGGCTCTGCACTCAGGAATCACTCCTGGCGGTGATTGGGGGACCAAATGGGATGCGGGATCGAACCCAGGCTGGCACAGGCCGGCCGCGTGCAAGGCAAACGCCCTACCCGCTAGGCTATCGCTCCGGCCCCATATGAAAGGCAATTTTTACTTCTCTCTCTCTCTCTCTCTCTCTCTCTCTCTCTCTCTCTCCACACTATGGCTTGCAACACATACAGTTAGAGGTGACCATGTATATCCTTTAGCCTACTTTCAATACTCAGTTCTACACTGGAATTATCATTTACAATAATTATTAGTACACTGTTCCTTTCTCTCTGTTGCCTAACCTCTGACTCTCACACATTTGCAGTAGGTGCTATACAATAACAAGACCTCCTGATTCATGTTTTGTCTGGCCTTGGATATTGGTATCATGCTATGTTTTTATATCCTGCAAATACATGCAGTCACTCTATATCTGTCTTTTCCCTTTGGCTAATTTCACTCAACATGATCCTCTCCATGTTCATCCATTTATAGGCAAATTTCATAATTTCATTTTTTTTCTAACAGCTGCATAGTATTCCATTGTGTAGATGTACCAAGTTTTTTATCCAGTCATCAGTTCCCAGGCACTCTGGTTGTCTCCAGGGTCTGGCTATTGTGAATAGTGCTGCTATGAAAATAAAAGTGCAGATGGTGTTTCTGTTGTGTGTTTTTTGTTCTCCCAGGGCATATTCCCAGGAGTGGTATGGCTGGGTCAAATGGGAGCTCAATTTCTAGTTTTTGGAGGAATGTCCATATTGTTTCCCAAAAAAGGGCTGTACCAGTCGACATTCCCACCAACAATGTATGAGAATCCCCTTTCCCCGCATCTACACAGCTCTTGTTGTTCTTGCTCTTTTGGATATGCACTAGTTTCTGTGGTGTGAGATGATATCTCATTGTTGTTTTGATTTGCATCTCTCGGATGAATAATGATGATGATCAATTTTTATGTCTTTTGGTCATTCGAATTTCTTCCTTGTCGAAGTTTCTGTTCATTTCTTCCCCCCCATTTTTTGATGGGGTTGGCTGTTTTCTTGTAAAATTCTAACAGTGCCTGATGTATTCTGTATATTAACCCCTTATCAGATGGTTATTGGGAGAATATTCTTTCCCATTCAGGTAGACTGTCTTTGTATCTTGGTCACTGTTTCTTTTGAGGTGAAGAAGCTTTTTAGTTTCATGTAGTCCCATATGTTTATTTTTTTTAAAAAATTATTATACCAACATTAGATATACAAGTATAAGATGTTCATGTTTGAATCTTTGTTCTACAGTGTTCAAACACCCATCCCTCCACACCTGCCCATCTCCCATCATCAGTATCCCCACCTCCCCTTTCCTTCCCTCAGCCTTCCTCCATGGCAGGTTCTTTATCTCCTTTCTCTCTCTCTCTCTCTCTCTCTCTCTCTCTCTCTCTCTCTTACACACACACACATACTTCCCTTACACATTGTAGATATATATTCTAGAACAGGATTGGTTCCACTAGTTTTATGTACCAGGTCCAGACTACAAAAATGGCAGCTGTTATAGTATTATAGTGAGCCGAGTCTCATCCGGCTGCTTCCAAGGCCCTACAGAGGTGATGGACCAACATCCAAAACCCATCTTGCCTCCTGGGAGCCTCATGTTCAGCTAAACTAGTAGAGAGCTGGATGGCAGCTCTCCCCTGTACATCAGAGTCTCTGCATCATGGCTAAGATAATCATGAGGCAGTTCATGTGCTGAGCTACCAGGCCTCTGGGACGGTTCAGAGAGGGGAATGGGAACCCTAGATCCATCTCCAGGAACACCTGATGACTTTTGCCTCAGAGAGCCGCCTACCTGGGCTCGAACTCAGTTGCTCTGAGCTGGTCTTGAGATATCTCTTATGTGGGTTCTGATGAGCTGTGGGGTTCTAACACGCGAAAATGGCACCCTATTATGGTGAGTGAGTCTCATCCGGCTGCTTCCAAGGCCCTACAGAGGTGATGGGCCCACTCCCAAAACCCATCTTGCCTCCTGGGCACCTCATGGTCAGCTGAGAGAGCCGGATGGCAGCTCTCCCCGTGCATCTGAGTCTCTCATCTTTTCTTTTTTTTTTTTAAAATTTTTTTTTTATTTTTACAATTACAAATATATACCATTAAAAGTTTCATATTTGGGTTTTGGTCATACAGTGTTCCAGCACCCATCCCACCACCAGTGCCCATCTCCCACCACCAACGTCCCCGATTCCCTCCCCCCCCCCCAGCCCTCCTCCATGGCAGGTTCTTTATTTCTTTCCCTTTCACTGTCTTTCTCTTTTCCTTCCCTTCCAGACTACGGATTACAGAACATACATTAAAGGGTTGTCATGTGTATCTTTTTGCCTCTATTTAATGCTCAGTTCTAGGTTGGCATTAGTACCCTTGACAATTGTTGGCACACTGTTCCATTTTCTGTCTTACCTACCCTCTGACTCCCACACGTTTGTGATAATTTCCACCTTTGACAAGACCTCCTGATATATGTTTCACTTGACCTTGGATATTGGTATCATAATATGTACATATATATTTATGTTATGCAAATAAATGCAGTCATTCTGTATCTGTCTCTCTCCTTCTGGCTAATTTTGCTCAACATAATCTTCTCCATGTCCATCCATTTATAGGCAAATTTTATAACTTCATTTTTCCAAACAGCTGCATAGTATTCCATTGTGTAGATGTACCAAAGCTTCTTTATCCAGTCATCGATTTTCGGGCACTCTGGTTGCTTCCAGATTCTGGCTATTGTGAATAATGCTACTATGAACATAAAAGTAGGGATGGTGTTTCCGCTGCGTATTTTTGGTTTCCCAGAGTAGAATCCCAGGAGTGGTATGGCTGGGTCAAATGGGAGTTCAATTTCTAGTCTTTGGAGGAATGTCCATATTGTTTTCGAGGAAGGCTGTACCAGCCGGCATTCCCACCGACAATGGATGAGTGTTTTCCTTTTCCCACATCCACGCCAGCACTTGTTGTTCTTGCTCTTTTGAATATGTGCCAGTCTCTGTGGTGTAAAGTGGTAACTCATTGTTGTTTTGATTTGCATCTCTCTGATGATTAGTGATGATGAGCATTTTTTCATGTTTTTTTGCCATTCGAATTTCATCCTTGCTGAAGTTTCTGTTCATTTCTTCTCCCCATTTTTTGATGGGGTTGTTTGTTTTCTTCTTGTAAAGTTCTACCAGTGCCTGATATATCCTGGATATTAACCCCTTATAGATGGGTATTGGGTGAATATTCTTTCCCATTCTGTGGACTGCTTTTGTATCTTAGTCACTGTTTCTTTTGAAGTGCAGAAGCTTTTTAGTTTCATGTAGTCCCATATGTTTATCTTTTCTTCTAGTTGCTTTGTTAGTGATGTTTCACCTTTGAAGATACCTTTAGCTTCAATGTCGTGGAGGGTTTTTCCTATATTTTCTTCAGTGTACTTTATGGATTCAAGTCTGATATTGAGATCTTTAATCCATTTTGATCTGATTTTTGTGCATGGTGTTAGACACAGGTCCAAATTCATTTTTTACATGTCGCTGCCCAATTTTCCCAACACCACTTGTTGAAGAGGCTTTCCCTTACTCCATTTTGGACTCTTTGTCAAAGATTAAATTATCATGTGTTTGAGGTTGGGTGTCAGGATACTCCATTCTATTCCATAGGTCCACAAGTCTGTTTTTATTCCAGTACCATGCTGTTTTAATTACTACTGCCTTGTAGTACAGTATAAAGTTGGGAAAGGTGATGCCTCCCATCTTCTTTTTCCCGAGGATTGCTTTAGCTATCCTTGGGGGTTTATTGTTCCATACAAATTTCAGGAGCGCTTAGTCGGTTTCTTTGAAGAATGTCATGGGTATCCTTATAGGGACTGCATTGAATCCGCACAGAGCTCTAGGGAGTATTACCATTTTGACAATGTTGATTCTCCCCATCCATGAGCAGGGAATATGTTTCCATTTCCTTGTGTCCTCTTTTATCTCTTGGAGCAGTGTCTTGTAGTTTTCTTTGTACAGGTCCTTTACACACTTGGGTAAGTTGATTCCTAGGTATTTGATTTTCTGTGGCACAATTGTGAATGGGATTGTTTCCTTAATATCCCTTTTTTTCTCTTTCGTTATTTGTATATAGGAAAGCTACCGGCTTTTGGGTGTTGATCTTATATCCCGCCACTCTACTATATGTGTCTATTGTTTCTAGGAGTTTTTTGGTAGAGAGTTTAGGGTTCTCTAGGTATAATATCATGTCATCTGCAAATAATGATAGCTTGACTTCTTCCTTGCCTATCTGGATGCCCTTGATGTCCTTTTCTTCTCTGATTGCTATGGCAAGTACTTCCAGTATTATATTGAATAAAAGAGGTGAGAGTGGGCAACCTTGTCTTGTCCCTGATCTCAGGGGGAAGGCTTTCAACTTTTCCCCATTAGAATGATGCTTGCTGTGGGCTTTTGGTAGATGGCTGTAACTATCTTGAGGAAAGTCCCTTCAGTTCCCATTTTCTGGAGGGTTTTAATCATGAACGGGTGCTGGATCTTGTCAAATGCTTTCTCTGCATCTATTGATAGGATCATGTGGTTTTTATTTTTTCTCTTATTGATATGATGTATTATGTTGATTGACTTGCGAATGTTGAACCATCCTTGCATTCCCGGGATGAATCCTACTTGGTCATGATGTATAATCTTCTTGATGAGTCTTTGGATTCTGTTTGCTAGTATTTTGTTGAAGATCTTAGCATCCGTGTTCATCAGGGAGATTGGTCTGTAGTTTTCTTTCTTTGTGTTGTCTCTCCCTGCTTTGGGTATCAGGGTGATATGTGCCTCATGAAGCTGTTTGGGAGTGTTTCTGTTTCTTCTATTTCCTGGAAGAGCTTGAAAAGGACTGGCAGTAGGTCCTCCTTAAAGGTTTGGTAGAGTTCACTAGGGAATCCGTCAGGACCTGGGCTTTTGTGTTTGGGCAGACTTTTAATTACTGTTTCTATTTCCTCAATGGTGATAGGCTTTTTCAGGTATTGGAGGTCTTCTTGTTTCAGCCGTGGGAGGTTATAGGACTTCAGGAATTTATCCATTTCTTCTAGATTCTCATGTTTCATGGCATACAGGCTCTCAAAGTAATCTCTGATGATATTTTGGATTTCTGTGGTTTCTGTTGTGATCTTTCTATCTCTATTTCTGTCTCTGTATTTCTCTCTCTTCCTACACCTTGTGACTTGCCTTACAGTTTTTGATGCAGTTATCTATGTGTATATTCAGTAGTGAGTTCTAGTGTAACATTATAGTTCCTCATTCCACATCAACCTCCCCAGTTTGTTACAACTACAATGATCATTATGGTATACAGATTTGAAAGATCCTGGGAAGGTCCTGGTCCTAGCCTACTTAGTTATCTAAGCCTCTTGCACAGCTGCACACTGACACAGCCTGTGCATCTGGTCTGCCCCTTGTCCCGTTCAGTTCATCTGGTTGCAGAGGCTGCAAGCCTATAGCCACACCCACCAGCATGGAGAGGGGAGGAGCCCAAATCCCTCTCCAATTCAGGCCAGCGTGGCTTCCCCCACATGACTGGTGGGATATTGTGAAAAGACTCAACAAAAAGCCTCACCAAGAATTCTTTCCCCAGCCAGACTCACATTCAGATATGAAGGAAAGAGACACAACTTCATAGATAGGCAACAGCTCAAGAATTTCATAGACTCAAAGCCGATTTTAAAAGAGTTAAAGGAGCTACTGTAAGATAAGACAAATGCTAAAAACACTAAAAAATCCAACAAACTCATTAAAAAAAGATGGCACAAAATCCTATGACAACAATCTCTCTCAACATCAATGGCCAAAATGCACCAATTAAGAGACACAGAGTGGCAAAATGGATTAAAAAACTGAATCCAACATTCTGTTGCCCACAAGAAACACATCTGAATAATCAGAGCAAACACAGACTCAAAATCAAAGGATGGAAGACATTTCTTCACGCAAACAACTCTTTGAAAAAGGCTGGGGTGGTCATACCAGTATCTGACAACATAGACTTCAGGCTGAAAAAGGTTAGAAGGGACAGTGAAGGCCATTTATTAATAATTAAGGGATATGCATATCAGGAAGAAATTATACTCCTAAACATATATGCACCCCAACAAGGGGCCAGCAAAATACTTAAAACAACTGCTAATAAACTTGAAAGAAAACATTGAAAATAAACAATAGTAGTCAGAGACTTCAACATTGCTTTATCAATCTTGATAGATCGACAAGACTGAAACTCACCAAAGAAATACTGACCCTGAAGGAGAAGTGGAAGAAAGAGGGCTGGTTGATATATACGGGGCTTTTCATCCCAAAAAAGCTAAATGCACATTTTTTCTCCAATGCATATGGAACATTCTCCAAGATAGACCACTTACTGAGCCACAAAGCATACCTCAATAAAATAAAAAGATAGAAATTGTGCCAACTATTTTATCAGACCACAAAGCTCTGAAAATGGAAGTTAACCACACACAGAAACAGGGGGTCAAACCAAACACCTGGAAACTGAACAGCTCACTGCTGAACAACCAGTGGGTCATAGAAGAAACCAAAGAGGAAATCCAAAGATTCCTGTATGCAAATGAAAATGAAGACACAAACTATCAGAACTTGTGGAACATAGCAAAAGCAGTGTTAAAAGTTCATAGCTCTGCAAGAATTCATCAGGAAAAAAGAAAGGGCCCACATAAATAACCTAACTTTGAAGCTCAAAATGTTAGAAAAAGACAAACAAATGGAACCCAACCCAGGAAGAAAAAAGGAAATAATAAAACTTAGAGAGGAAATTAATGAGCTGGAACCGAAAAAAAATCCAAAAGATTAATGAAACCAAGAGCTGGTTCTTTGAAAAAAATAAACAAGATTGACAAACCACTGGCAAGACTTGAAAGGACAGGGAAAGAGAGAACCCAAATAAATAGAATCAGAAATGAAAAGGGAATGTCATAAAGAATCCTCAGAAATCCCAAAAGATCATCAGATCATTTCCTTGTGTCCTCTTTTATTTCTTGAAGCAGGGCTTTTATAGTTTTCTTTGTACAGGTCCTTTACACTCTTCGTTAAGGTGATTCCTAGGTATTTGATTTTCTGTGGCAGAATTGTGAGTGGGTCGTTTTCTTAATATCCCTTTCTTTCATTATTTTCTTCTTTGATTACTATGTCAAGCACTTCTAGTACTATACTGAATAGAAGTGGTACGGGTGGGCGACCTTGTCTTGTCCCCAATCTTAGGGGAAAGGCTTTCACTTTTTCTCCATTGAGAATGATACACGCTGTGGGCTTTTGGTAAATGGCTTTGACTATATTGAGGAAGTTTCCTTCAATTCCAATTATATGAGTTTTTTATCACGAACAAGTGTTGGATCTTGTCAAATGCTTTCTCTGGCGTCTATTGCTATGATCATATGGTTTTTATTTTTTCTCTTATTGATATGATGTATTATGTTGATCGACAGTTTAGTATTTCTAAGTTTTATTATTTCCTTCTTTCTTCCCAGGTTGGGCTCCATTTCCTAATATTTTGAGCTGCAAAGTTAGGCTATTTATGTGGGCCCTTTCTTTTTCCTGATGAATGCTTGCAGTGCTATGAACTTTTAACGCTGCTTTTTGCTATGTCCCACAAGTTCAGATAGTTTGTGTCTTCATTTTCATTTGTATACAGGAATCTTTGGATTTCCTCTTTGGTTTCTTCTATGATGCACTGGTTGTTCAGCAGAGCCTGGCACAGCAGAGCCAGGCAGAGCCTGGCAAGCTACCTGTGGTGTATTCGATATGCCAAAAACAGTAACAATAATGGATCTCATTCCCAACGAATGGAGACATTGCTGGCGCCCACTTGAGCAAATCGATGAACAATGGGAAGACAAGACAAGTGAGACAAGTGATTATGTTGCCTGACTTGCAAATGTTGAACCATCCTTGCATTCCCAGGATGAATCGTACTTGTTCATGATGTATAATCTTTTTTGATGAGTCTTTGAATTCTGTTAGCTAGTATTTTTTGTTGAAGATCGTAGCATCTGTGTTCATCAGGGAGATTGGTCTGTAGTTTTCTTTTTTTGTGTTGTCTCTCCCTGCTTTGGGTATCAGGGTGATATGCGCCTCATAGAAGCTATTTGGGAGTGTTTCTGTTTCTTCTATTTCTTGGAAGAGCTTGAAAAGGACTGGCAGTAGGTCCTTCTTAAAGGTTTGGTAGAATTCACTAGTGAATCCATCTGGACCTTGGCTTTTGTGTTTGGGCAGACTTTTTAATTACTGTTTCAATTTTCTCGATGGTGATAGGCTTATTCAGATGTTGCAGGTCTTCTTGTTTCAGCTGTGAGAGGTTATAGGACTTCAGGAATTTATCCATTTCTTCCAGGTTCTCATGTTTCGTGGCATAAGGCTCTCAAAGATCATCATCCATACACACACATAATTAGCTATGGAGGAGCAGACTGGCCCAGGGGCTCTGGCATTCAGTTGATATTACATCATTCCAGCCCCTATTGAGGGCTCACTAGACCTTGTCAATTCTTTTACCATCCACCCCCCCATTCAAAGTCTAACCATCCTCCAAATCTTTTCAGTGTCTATTCTCATTGCTTCTGGCACTTTGAAATGGTATTCCCAGGGCAGCGACCCACCCCAAACTCCCTCTGCTCTTGTGTCTGCCCTTGGGCTCGGGGTGAGGACCTTGCCAGGAGAACACCAGGTGCCCCTTCTCCTAACTGGGTGTCTGTATCTGGGGATCCCCAAGGCACCTCACCTCCTGGTGCACCCAACTGCTCTCCTTTTCTCCCTTCTCTCCACCTCTTGCCCAGAGCAGCAGCATTCTTCATTCTTCTGACGCATTCAGGACCCTCATTTGTCACTGATTCCCAATGCAGACAAGAGGAGAATTGTCTCTCCCTGTCTGGGTTTTCAGCTCTTACACGGAAATAGCTGTGGCCTTAGCCATACCCCCCCCACTTCTCTGTATTCTATGTCAGGGGCACCCTACTCTTCTCTATGAGGCCCTTCCTTATGAGTGCCCTAAGAGCTACCTTTCTGGGCAATTCCTATGAAGGAAGGACTTGTAGCAGTTTCAGAGCAGCCTCTCTGAAGAGGTACCCCACTAACCTCCTGTCCTGCCTTCCCCTGTTCTGACCATTCAGACCCCAAGATGTGGCCAAGTTGCTATCTTCTAGCTGCTGTAGGGGGTCGGCCATGTGCAGCACCCCGTGCTAGGTCTGTCTCTGGAGTCACCCTTCATCATCCTGAGATGTTCTCACCCTCTCTTCCCTCTGAACACAGGCCCCACACCCCAGCTCCCAAGCTTGCTCTTTTCGGGGCCTTAAATGTACCCAGATTTTGTCCCTTCTATGCCACCTGAGTGCTGTCATGTAGACCCTGCTTGACCCTTGTTCTCTGAGCCCTGCCTGCTGATGATCATCTCAGCATGGTCCCTGCATGGTGTCCAGCTTCTGTGAGCTAGGAAGAGCTCAGGGGCAGTTTGAAGAACTGGGGTCTTTCTCTGCTAGGTGCATAAGACCAGCTTTTGTTTCTTGCTTCTCTTTAAGTGTTGGCCTTTTCCCCTCTCCTCATCCCCCCACCTCCAATGAGCCAGTGAGCATGGCTACGAGCCTCCGCTGCCTCCATCATCAGTAATGCCAGAGAAGAGACGGTTCAGTTGCACAGCTGCTCCTGCTTCTACCCATGGCACGCGCCAGGCTTAGATACAACCACGTTTAGGGGCCAGGTTCTTCCCAGGACCTTGCTATATATATATATATATATAATATATATATATAAATGATCAATGTAGGTGCAACAAACTGGGGGTGCTGGTGTGGGAATGGGGGTGCATGGTGGGCTGTGGCCTTTGGTGGTGGTAGGGGTACTTTGGTGGTGGAACTGGTGTTGAGCAATGAATACTTGTGACAACTTTACTATGAGTAAATTTGTCAATCATGGTGTTTGAATATTTTAAAAATTAAAATAAAAAAAATTTCAACTAGAATAAATATGGTATCACTTTATCACTGTCTTCCCATTCATCGTCGATTTGCTCAGGCGGGCACCAGTAATATCTCCATATGTCCTGTCTCATGCAAGTAGAGCCCAAGGGCACCTGCTTGCTCCAGGAACATAAAGAGCCTCAAACCATTCCATCAGGTCATGGGAATGAGGTCTATAATTGTTACTGGTATCTGGCATATCAAATACAACATGGGTAGCTTGCCAGGCTCTGCCGTGCTGGTAGCATACAGGAAAACCTAATATCAAAGAATAA
>JAJIBD010000550.1:0-29371 GCA_021461705.1 Cryptotis parvus
AGGGCAAGGATGGTGAGGAAAAAGTGAGAGAGAAGAAGAGAGAAGGGGAAGGAAAGGAAATGAGTAAAGAGAAGGAAAGGAAGGAAAATGGGAAAGAAAAAGGGAAGGGAGAGGGGAGAAAATTCTAAGGGCAAAAGTTAATTTTGAGATCAATTTCTTCTTGTACTTTTAAATTTTTAGCACTAATCACTTAGACATTATTTGGCATTATAGGCCATAGAGATGGTACATGTATTAAATGCTTACCTTGCATTTAGCACAGTCAATACAGGTTTCAACCATAATAAACTTACTTACTGAGCACTGTACCAAGTAATTCTCTAAACAAAGAATGAGGAGTAAGCCTTCAGCACCACACTGGATGTGCTCCAAAACAAGCGAAAAAAAAGGATTAAGACCACAAAAATATAGAGTGGACAGGGTTCTTGCCTTGCACACCACTGACCCATATTCAATTCTGCAATATGGCCTGAGGCACAGTCAGGAGTGATGTTTGAGCCCAAAGCCAGGGTAACCCCTGAGCATTGCCAGGTGTAACCACTCACGATTTATCACTGATTTGAAATACTATGACTTTTCCAGTAAAGCTTCACTTAGATGTGACTTGTGAGCCAATCAATAAAGCTCTAGTGTCATATTGCTTTTGTTTTAAGATTTCAATTTCCATTTAGTTTTGAGAACCCCAGATTTTCTACTTTTGTGTTGCCGCAATGATGTGCCAAAAATATTTTCTTCTTTATAATGTATTCAGCAGTTTAGTGCTTTCAATCAGTGAATCATTCAGTGTATCTTGCCTGACATACTATTAGAAAATATAATAATCACTGTTCATTTTTTATGTATTCAGTTCCATCTTTTATATCCCATCTATTTTGAGCATAATTATTTTATAATTTGTGTCCAATAATTTTGATCGAAATTCTTGACAGTCTAATTTTGTATTCTGTGTTGCTATTGTTTCTGTTGACCATTATTCAATCTTGTTTTGCTCGTTGTTTTCTAAGTTTCGTTTGCTAATTACTGGTGCTTTGTATATGGGAATCATGTAAGGAGATTCTAAGGAAGGCACTCTTGAGTGTGATTTCCTTAACTTTCTCAGATTACTGTATTTGCGGTTACACATGTGAAAATCAAACTCATTGGAAGGCTGGATTATAACTATTAATTATTTGACAGCTGTGTTAGTCCCTTGCTCTGAGTAAAAAGCTCTATTTTCTTATACTTCTTTGATGATAGAATGAGTTAGTTTTCTGAACATGTTCCTAGAGGATACAGCCTCATTTCACAGAGTATTTGGAAGCACCTTTGAGTAAGCCCAAGATCTTAATTTGTTTCCTATATCTCTGGTGACCAATAAATTGTAGCCTCTTGGTTTCAAGATCAGGAAAGATCCAAGATTTGCTATAAGGGTCCACATGGAGTTTAGTTTGTCATTTTGCTTTCCAGCAACTTGGTCTTTAGGGCCTTCATTATTGATTTGTTTTTCATTCTACATTTATATTTGACAAAAATTTATATGTTTACATTATGTTGATATAGGAATCAGCTTTTAGACTTTATTTTTAATTCCATTTGCTCTACAATATGGTCATTACTTTGTCTTTTAGCTCTTTTATCTTGTTCTTCATTGCTTGTTTTGCAGACAGCATGCTAAGATTGTGCTTGGCACATGTGTCACTCTTGGGATTTTAACTCATGACCGTGTCTTTAAGACAGGCACATTAAGCTATTGCAACATTCTTCCATACCTATTCATAAGCTATGACTGTTTGTTTTGAATAATCTAGCATATATTGGACATCTTTGAATAGCATATATTTCAGAAATTTTAACCAAAAACTAGTAGAGTTAAAATTGACATTTATCATCAAGTAAATAAAAATAAAATTGTAGGCGGGCGACCCAGCCCAGGGTGGAGCGTTTGTTAGCCTTGCATGGCGGTCCACTTGCGACCTAGGTTGATCCCGGCATCCCATATGGTCCCCTGAGCACCGCCAGGAGAGTAATTCCTGAGCAAAGAGCTGGAGTAACCCCTGAGTGTTGCCAGGTGTGACCCAAAAAGCAAAAAATAAAATGAAATAAAGATAAAATTGATTAGCCTATAGCTTGAATCACAAAAAATAGAAAACTCAAAATATCCACAGAAAAGAAAGCCAGATTTTTAATCTAGCAAATATAGACCAGGGAATGATTTGGGTATTTGCTGTTCAGTGTAGAAATTTAAATTACTTATACATAGTTATTCCTGATACAATTGTGTCTTTCACTTTTATGGTTCTTCAATCTTTTATTTAATAGAAAACTCTTTATTTTCTTTTTTCTTTTAATTATTTAAGTTGGATCAGTGAGATACACAATTAAAAGTTTTTCATGATTAGGTTTCAATTATACAATGTTCTATCACCTGTCCCTTCATTTCCCACCACCAAGGTCCTCCAGTTTTCCTTCTGGACACCCTCTACCTGCACCAATGGCAGGCATTTTACTTCTTCTCTCTCGCTGTCTCTCTCTCTGTCTCTCAATGTCTCTCTCTCTCTCTCTGTCTCTCTGTCTCTATCTCTCCCTGTCTGTATCTCTCTTTCTCTGCCTTGGGCCTTATGGTTTGCAATAGAGATACTGAAGGATATCAGTTAAATCCTTTGCCTATTTTCAACATTCAATTCTTGTCCAAAGTAATCATTCCCAATTATCATTGTCTTACTGGTCCCTTCTCTGTCCTAAATGCCCTTAGCCCTCCTAGACACTCTTGTAGCAAGCTTGCAACCATTTATCAGTTCTCCTGACTCCTGTTTTCCTTGGCCCTGGATGTTAGTCATATACCTGAATATTTTTATATCCAACAGTTAATGCCTTCATTTTTATATCAGTGCCTCTCTTCTGACTCATATCCAGTCAGCATGATACTCTCTGTGTCCATACATTTATAAGAAAATTTCATGACTTTTTTCCCGGTGACTGCACAGTATTCCATTGTGTAGCTATGCAAGAGTTTCTTTATCCAGTCATCTGTACTAGGTGCCCTTGAGTTGCTTCCAGATTCTAGCTATTGTGAATATTGGTACAACAAACATAGAAGTGCATTTTCTGCTGTATATTTTTGGACCCCCCCATGATATATTTCTACAAGTGGTCGTACTGTATCAAATGGAAATTCAATTCTAGTTTTTTGAGGACTGTCCATATCATTTCCAAAAACACTGGACCAGTCACCATTCCCACCAATAGTGAAGGAAACTTCCTTTTCACCCCTCATTTTTTTCTGCACTGGTTGCTCTTGTTCTTTTGGACGTGTCCCTGTCTCTATGGTGTGAGATGATAATTCATTGTTGTTTTGATTTGCACTTCTCTGATGACTAGTGATGTAGAGTATTTGCTAATAAACATCACAACTGAATCCATAAGATGCCGTGGAAGAAAACAAAAACAAATTCTCCATCACATTGAAGTTAAAGCATCTTCAAAGATGAAACACTACTGACCAAGCAAGTGGAGACAAAAATAAACAAATGGAACTACATAACTAAGATGCTTCTGCACCTCAAAAGAAATGGTGCCTAAGATAAAAGATAACCTATGGAAGGAAAAAATATTTACCTGGTACCCATCTGATAAAGCATTAATGTCAAAGTTATATAAGGACATTTTACAAGAAAAATATTATACAATCATATAAAAGCATACAGAGAATGAGAAAAATTCCTCAAAAAGAAATTCAAATGGCCAATAACATATGAAGAAAAAATGTATCTCCGTTTTTGAGGATTGCTTTATTACTACCTATGATCTAATTTTTTGCTATAGTATGCTTTTTCAGAGTTTTTTCAAACCAACACAGGAATATATATATTTTTTTCTTTTGGGGTATGAGGACCACACCCAGCTAGCGCTCAGGGACTACTTTTCTCTTTTTACATGAGTGGTGGTGCTCAAAAGGATTATACGTGGTAGGAGGATTTGGAACAAAGCCTGCTGCCACGGACATATGCAAGGGAAGTGACTTGCTCCTATGATATCTTTTTTGGCCCCTAGAATATAAAATTCTTTTTTTTGAAATTTGAAATAAAGAACTTTACATAACTATATCTAACTTTGTTGTCCTGTTGTCCTGTTGTACGTCATCTACAAGCTGTTTATTTGAGACATCCTGAACAGGATTAGCAGAACATTAGATGAAGGACTACCATGAGCCCAATCTGGCTTCAAAAGGATTCTATAGACCCTAACCACCACAGTAACCAAGCTCATTGAAGTTTATATGGAGTTCAAGATGCACACACTGTCTCACGTTCATTGATTTAAAGACAGCCTTTAGTTCTGTTGAGACCAAAAGCAGTCATCGAAGCCTAGCCAAACAGGACATTCAAACCCAATACATTAAGATCTTCACCTTAGGCTATATACTTGAATTCACCACCAGGATCTCAGCATTCTACAAGGAAGTGATCATTGATGTCAAGAGAGGGTTCAGCAGGGTGATACCGTTTCACCAAAACTCTTCAGCACAACCCTCGAGCGTCATCTAACAATTAGAATGGGAAGGAATGGGAGCGAAGATAGATGGTTAGCAACTACCGACTTGTGCTTTTGCTGATGATATCATTCTAACGCCCAGCATTAGCTAAAAGGGCACAAATGGTGACTGACTTTGACCAAGAATTTGGAAAGATAGGTCTACAGCTGAATCTCAACAAAAAATGTTAATGAAAAGCCCACTAGTTCCAAACCATTCACTCTCAGTGGAATAAATATCTCTGAATACAGCAGCTATATGTATCTAGGTTAAGAAGTCAACATGATGAACGACCTAAAACCTGATCTGTGTAGGAGGAAGAAAGCAGCATGGAATATCTTCAAGAGCCTCAAAGAAATAGCTAAAAAGGACAAAAAAACAAACCCTCCAGCTCCAGGCACTTCTCTGCCAACTCCACTGTTCTCCTGCATTAACAACGCCTCAGAGCCTCAGAGACTGCATCCTACGAAAGCTTAGGATGAGAACACCCGTGCAATATCACACCTCACTCAAGTGAGAGAAGGAATCCAGAGTTCCGACCTCCAATGACGACCAGAGTCGGGGGCCTGTCTTGTTTGCCAAGGCATCAAAAATCAGATGGGCTGGACATGCAATACGATTTGAAGAGCGACCGCTGGACTAGAGCCATAACCAACTCTATCCCATGGGACGGAAAAGATCAGTGGCACGCCCTCCTTCAAGATGGTCAGACTTCTTTGTCAAGATCCTGAACAAACAACGGTTTGAGGCTCTTCTTATTTCTGGAGCAAGAAGATGCCCTTGGGCTACACTGGCATGGTAGGGTCAAATGGAAAAGTTACTGGCGCCTGCTCAAGCCAAATTGATGAATAACGGGATGTCAAGTGATCAAGTGATACTTAACTAATTACATTATAAACTATACATAGTTATTTTTCCACTCTAAAATATTTTAAAGGGAGGACATACCTACTGAATATGGAAGAATAGACTGCATGGTAGAAAGGTCTCCTAAAATACAACCAGAAACAGTAGGCTGGATAGGTGGTAGGACTGGTACTATGCTAGCCTTGTACCAGGCAGAGATAGATTTCATTCCCATTACCCCATTTTATTCCTAAACACCACCAGAAGTAAGCCCTGAGCACCCCTAAGTGTGGACCCCCAACTACAATGTATACATGTAGTTAGTTATCGATCATTTTATTACATATGGTTGGTTATTGGTGTAGTATCAGAGAACATAAAGCCTATTGGTGGACCTGTGTTTCTGAAGGTAGGTGCCCCAAGCCCATTATGTTGACAGAATAGGGGAGAGGGACCTTGGAGCTCCAGCAATGGCCAGGACAAGTAAAGAAATTCAGAACTACTACTCTGCAAATTACAGACAGTGCGGGTGTAGATTCAACACTTTGGGGAAATTGTTTCTAGGATTCAAAGGGTTTCCCATTTAGGAGGAAAAGTGTTTCTTGGTTACTGAAAACTGGGTGCGTTGAGTAGACTCTGAACTCTAACAATTTTATTTTAACAGACAAAGTGTAGCATGGCAGGCAAAGAGCTCACCTACCCTTAATGCTCCCACAGCCTATCCCTGCAACAATCAGTGCTAAAACCTCTGAAACCATCAGTCTCAGGTTGCAAAACAAGCCCTGCAGTTCAGCTGCAGAGACACTGCTACAATCCAAGCAGGGAAGTGCCTGATTTTGAAATTACAGTCTCCGGGGTACCAGTGTTCCGTTTCACAGAGGAGAGAAAGATCCATATGTCTGTCTGGAGGCAGAAAGTTGGAACTAGATAAGAGCCCTTGTCTGATTGTTTGCAGACATTGCCAGATCTTTGCAGGCCTCTCCCTCCTGTGCCTTAGGGCTCTGTGTCCCAGAGCTTCAAAGACTCAGGCTACAAAAGCATGCCCTGTACCTTGGCCCAGGAAGCTTCCACAGAGTGGAAAGAACTCTTGCCCCAGCACTTGGAATCCCAACAAGATAGTCTCCACAGTCAATACCAATAGCAATAAATACCCTTGGTCAAATAAAGGAAGCTGGGACCATAGTCACTGAGCTCAGAACATTGAGCTCTGGTCAGAGAATTACAAGCAGTAAATGTTTTTATACTCAGATACAGATGCGCTCAGGTTATCTGATGGGAATCCTGCCCACAGATCAATTTGTCTCCTCTCATATCAAGGTCCTAGAAAAAAAACAGAGCTCCAAATCACCAACTCTAGTACCTTCTATTGGAAAATTAATGGAAATGCTCAAAGAAGGTTAAAGCTTTCGACAGAAGAGAAAGTTCCTCAAGAAACTATTTTTTATGACAGGAAAACTAGGAGTTTAACAATGAACTTAAAGAACTACCATGAAGAAAATCAGTGAGATATATTAAAGGTAACTATGTGAGAATAAGTAAGAAATAGGAAAGGAAATGCAGAAGCTGACAGGGTGCTTCACCAAAGAAACTGCAAATAAAGCTATAAAAACATTCAGAGCAAAGACTGGATGTGAAAAACATGAAAATGAAGTGAACACCTCATAGAAAATGTCCCAAGAAGGCCTAATCTGGAAAGGAAAGGAGTAAAATTTAAAATGAAATTATGCTAGTGATTCATATAGGAGAAAGAAAAAATAGTTTTGTGAACAATGAAGAAACCTTTTGAAAAATATTAGACTCCCTAGAAGAGGAAACAAAGGGAAGATGACCAAAGAAGCTAATAGAGGAAGAAAGGGAATAAATTATTTATTGAGGAGAAATAAAAGCTGAGAAATTCCAAAACTGAAGGGTAGAAGTAACCAGAGACATTCAAGAAACTGATAAAATATTCAACTTTTCTAAGTGCAAAAGATACATACCAAGACACTTCAGTAGTCAAGTATCAAATGTTAAACATAATTAAAAATATTTAATGCTGTGTGGATAAAAAGATAATGTGCAATGAAATCCCAATCAGATTATCAACAGATTGCTCAGCAAAATATGCTTGACTAAGACAGAGTGAAATGATGTAGTTACAACTCTAAAAGATAACATTTCCCAGTCACCAATATTTACAAGATTATCACTCAAATATGTTAGAGATAGACTTTCCTTGGTTAGTAAGAGTTTGCCATACCTCTAGCTATCGCTGCATGACATTTCAAAAAATTTTCCCCCTTATTTCTCAGCAAGCGGATAATCCAGATTATGTAAAACCTGAGCATGGTAATAAATGATATTATATAACCAGAAATATTGACAAGAGTAAATAAAATGTGACAAGAAAATAAAGGGAATGAAGAATAGGGCAGAATCTATTTAGTTAAGGTGAGTCAAGCAGGGACAGTGGTAAGGGTCTTAGGCAGGTGTTCCTTATAGTTACATTCATCAAAAAGTATAAATATAAACACTGCTATAACCAGGTTACCTCAGTTACAATAAAAATAAAATAAAATAATATTGATCAATATTATTGATCAGTTTATCTAGGTTTAAAAACTACACAAATTAGTTTTTTTAAGCCTAGATAAACTGACTTTCTCATGATAACCACAACACATAAGTCTGGAGAAGAGACAAAAGGAAATGGGAAGAGAATGCTGGGCGAGATGACAGAGCACAGGAGCTAAGGCATGTGGTGTAGAGCCAACCCCAGTTCCATCCCTGATACCACATAAGGTCACTTAAGCACTCCAAGGAGACCCTCCTGTGCATAGACCCAGAAATAGTCCCTCAGCACGGCTGGGTGTGAATCTAACATAAAACAGAAGTAAAAATGTGAATACATTGGAGTAATCAACAGGAAAACCATCCAAAGGAAGGCAGTTATATCCTCATGGAAAAGATACACCAAACACAGCATGCATTCTCAAAGATTCAGAAAACCAGTGACAGATTGGCAGTACTGAAGTCCTTAGATCAATAATCATCCCAAATGTGAGTGATCTGAACCCACCCATCCAAGTCTCAGAGTGTCTATATGAAAAATTAATATCCATTGGAACAGTGTATGACTGAAACCCAATCATGAACCGTTTTGTAACTGTATCTCACTGATTCCATGAAAAATATTAAAAGATAAAAATTGAATCCATCTGTATTAAAGTATAATAAACTTATATCAGATATCAAGAAAGTCTCTTAGTGAAAAGCCAAAGAAAGGCATTTAGAGATAATAACAGCAAAAGATAGGAGCTGTTATACTGCATCAAAAAGCTTTGGTGTAAATGCTCAGTGGAATACTACTCAGCTGCCTTTGAGCAATGTGGTTGGATAAGTCAGGGAGTAAAGGCAATTACCTGATGATTTCTCTGATGTGCAGACTATAAAGAACCAAGGCAAATTAAATGGCAAGGCACAAGAGACATAACTTAGACTGTGAAAAAATATGTGAGATAAATTTAGAGGTCAGTCTGAGAATGAAATTATGCTGGAACTTTAGCGCTGTGCATGGAGAGATGGGGCCACACACAGAGTTGGGAACCTGTACTCTCCAAATCTAAAATTATTTCAAGCCAATAACAGGTCAATAAATTAGATTGTCCAATATTAATCTCAAAATGAGCAAGAGATATTTTTTAAATTTCTTTAAAAAGTATTCTTTTTTTCCTACTTAATTTTCTATGAGGGGAGAGAAAGAGACAGAGACAGATGATATGTGAGTTTCACATCATAATATACAGTCTGTTATAAGGCCATGATTTCTGGGAAGTGTTGGTGTTTTTTTGAGCAGGATAGTTAAGGGATACTGTAGTGATTTTTGAATTAAGACTTTCCTTGGAAATAAGTGAGGAGGGCCATCTTGTATAATTGTACAGGGTTCACACTGCTTCCTTTTCAAGTTCCATCTTATGAGTATGCAAAGAACCTCATGACATTGCTCGAGTGCCTACAGGAGGGAGTCCAAAGAACAGTAGTCTCAGTAATGGTGCACTCACGTAATGACATGGAAGTTCACTTGGCATGTTCAAAGCATGGAGTGCATGTGGGGAAGAGTAATAAATGAGGCTGGGAGAAGTCAGGATCAGCTCTTCATTGTCTCCATGTAATCTAGTGGGATAAGTGCAATGTTTATCAGGGTTGTGTTTTAGGCATAATTTTCAGTTGGAATTCAGTCTTTAAACTTAAAATGAATATGAAAAACTGCATTAAAATAAAGAAGGCTCTAGCTGAAACTAACTTAACTTATTAAAGGTTAATAAGTTTATCTTTCCATTGGGCTAAATATGTTTCTAAGTTCTAATATATACAAATAGCACCATTACCATCATATACAATTATTATGTGAAATATTTGTGTGAAGTTAAATCTTATAGGACAGCATATATAATACCTTACTCCTTTCAAATATGGATTCAATTTGTTTCTTTGAGCAGAATTTGAAAGCCAAGTCACTCTCATATTTTGATTCATATCTTGAATCTTAAGTGGTTTCACTGAAACCCTTAGAATTAAAGCTTATTCAGAAATTCAGAGAACATTTGAACTGAGTAATTACCTAGTTTGTAGGCAGTGCCCTGCTCTGTCTCTGTTCTTCTATACATTGTCATGCCCAGGCTATTTATGGAAATGGCTTGTATCTGAGCTCCTTACATACTTCAGAGGAACAGCAGAAAACAGTGGTCCTAGAATAGCATCTCTTGGAATATAGCTTTCACTGTACATATATAGGAACAGAGAATTCCTATGATTCAGTATGAGTTTTAAATTTCTTTATAAAACACAAGAACAGAGAGTATTCTGACATGTCAATAAAGGCAAAATAATTTTGTCTCTTTTCCATGTTGGCCGAGGCTGCTGCCAACCCACCAGGAAGGCCTGGGAAGCCTAGCCATCTGTCATTGGAAGGAGAACTCATGCCCACAGAGAGAAGAATGGTCTTTGACCAAAGGCAGTTTCCTCTGCATATTCTAGTCATTCTTTGTGAGTACAGCTTCATTAAGCAATAAAAACAAAAGTCATTTTGCATATCTCATCCTACTGAATTAGGACTTTCCTTGATTTAAGATGCTCTAAGCTTCCTGATTCCCAGAGAAAGATTTCAATTTATGGAGGATATAGGTTGCAAACAGTCTATTGGATGATGTACAATTTAGATACAATTTAAACTGAACAGGTTTACAAACCTGTAGCCATATACCTATCATTGTTATTCCCAGAATAACTTTTAAAAAAAGCATTTTAATATCTGATAGAAATAATAGCCCATATTAACTTTGCATATAGACCCTGCCAGGCGATATTAATGTGAATATAGAAAAATAATAAAAAGATTATGACTATTTTATCTAATTACCTATTGATAGGGGCCGCGTCTAATAGTTCTGTGGATGGGGAGCTGACTACTTTACCAGAACTACTCAGCCTGTTGGTGCTCGGCCCAGCATGGCAGTGCTCCTAAGAGCTGTGGTACCGGGAGCCTGCCTGACCAGCCTGGGGATGCTAGGAGGCCATGCGATTGAGAGGAAGGAACTCAGGCCCTCACATGTGCTCGGCATGAACTTCACCCTCTTTGGCTTTATCCTGACCTCTAACAGTTTCTTTTTTATTCTATCTTCCTCAAGAAGGGCCACAGAGAAAAATTCTGGATGGGGGTGAAGGTTTTAGGTGATTCTGTGAGAATGCTTTCTTGATTAAGTAAGGCAAATACATATTCATGTGTTACTCCTAAGCACCTTCCATGTTTAAGTTCCTCTTCTATGTGTTATTAGAAATTGAACATGCAAAGCCCTTCTCTCAGGCTAATAGGGAATTCTCGAATTTTGTCCAGGTGGTAGCAGAAAATATTTGGCATCAATTCACCTTTTCATTTCTGTTTGGTAACTAAAGATAATATTTTGCTTTATGGGCATATGAGGATGGATATTGAATAATATTTATAAACAATATGATTAATTTTCTAAACTCAAACACTCAAAAGACTAAAAACTAATGTTACAGTTCTCAATTACTTTATTTTTTATTGTTAGCACTTATTTGTAATGTATAGTCTCTCATAAAGGTATTTTTGCCTCTTTCATGTTTAGTAGAGTAAAAGGCCCTTAAATCTCAGTGTTTCTATTTCCACATTTAAAGTCTAACAAATTATGAGTTTGATGAAAATAATCTCTGTCATTGGACATAGTCTGGTTTATTCTTTATCACTATTAATAAAAAGATTATGGTAACTTGGGGGTATTAGACTAGACTTCTTTAAAACAATAGAATGAAGAAGAATAAATCATGTTTACCTTTGGGAAGTGCAAGCTTAGACAAACAAAGCCATTCTTCTCTCTAGCTCTTCAATCTGAACCTGCTTTGGTGCTTTTCCCTGCTGTCATGGCCTAGTAACCTGCTGGGGTCTCAGGTGGAGGAGCCACAGTGGCCAGCTGTACCAAATGATCTGCAGGATTCATTATCTACTTGTGGACAATGTGGAGGCTCTCGGCTAGCAGAGCTTTTCTATTTCTTTCAGGGAAACATGCACTACAAAGCCCAACTCACATGGCAATCTCACAGATCATTATTCACACTATAGATGGCTGGGGGTGGGGGAGGGAGTTACAAAGGGGAATTACCCTGAGATTTCTGCAAAAATCAATCTTCCACATGCAATCAAACAAAAATTGGCTGCCACTTTTTTTCCCTACATGGATAGACTTTTCAGAGGTGTCATTGAGAAAGTAAATAAACAAATTCCTCAAAAGCATTTTAATTTTATGAATGGAATTATGATTGTTACTGAAGGAATCCTTAAAATTGTTATGCTGATAGTTTTCTATCACTCAGATATTGGACAGAAGTTATTTTTATTTGTTTGTTTCTCCTTTTCCTCTATCCTCTCCCTCTCCGTTCTGTTCCTCCCCTCTCCTTTTCTCTCCTCCCTCCCCTTTCCTCTCCTCCCCTTTTTCTCTCTTCCTCTCCCTTTCTTCTCCTCCTCCCCCTCCCTTCCCCTCCCTCCCCTCCCCTCCCTCCCCTTCTCTCCTCTCATCTCCTCCTCTCTCCTTCCCTCCCTGCCCTCTCCTCCCCTCCCCCTCCCCTCCCCTCCCCTCTCTTCCCCTCTCCTTCCCTCCCTGCCCTTCTCTCCTCTCCTCTCCTCTCCTCTCCTCTCCTCTCTCCTCTCCTCTCCTTCCCTCCCCTCTCCCCTCCCTCTCCTCTCCTCCTCTCCCCTTCTCCCCCTCTCCTCTCCTCCTCTCCCCTCTCCCCTCCCTCTCCTCCTCCTTCCCTCTCCCCTCTCCCTCCCTCTCTCCCTCTCCTCCTCTCCTTCTCCCCCTCTCCTCTCCTCCTCTCCCCTCTCCCTCCCCTCTCCTCTCCTCCCCTCCCCTCCTCCCCTCTCCTCTCCTTCCCTCCTCTCCCCTCCCCTCTCCTCTCCTCCTCTCCCTTCTCCCCCTCTCCTCTCCTCCTCTCCCTCTCCTCTCCCTCTCCTCTCCTCCCCTCCCTCTCCCTCCCCTCTCCTCTCCTTCCCTCCCCTCTCCCCTCCCTCTCCTCTCCTCCTCTCTCCTTCTCCCCCCCCCTCTCCTCTCCTCCTCCCCCCTCCCCTCTCCTCTCCTCCTCTCCCCTCCTCCTCCCCTCCCCTGGCCTCCTCCTCTCCCCTCTCCCCTCCCCTCTCCTCCTCCCTCTCCCCTCCCCTCCTGGCCTCCTCCTCTCCCCTCTCCCTCCCCTCACCTCTCCTCCCTCCCCTCTCCCTCCCTCTCCTCCTCTCCTCCCTCCCCTCTCCCTCCCTCTCCCCTCCCCTCTCCCTCCCCTCTCCTCCTCTCCCCTCTCCTCTCTCCCCTCTCCCCTCTCCTTCCCTCCCTCTCCCCTCCCCTCTCCTCTACTCCCTTCCCTCTCCTCTCCTCCTCCTCTCCCTCCCTCTCCCCTCCCTCTCCTCTCCTCCTTTCCTTCTCCCTTCCTCTCCCCTCTCTTTCTCTCATCTCCCCTCTCCTCTCCTCTCATCCTCTACTCTTCTTTTCTCTTCTTTTTGTTGCTGCTGCCGTATGCCAAAGAGTTGTACTTGCTTGGTTGTAGGTTCACACGCACATTTGATTGTCATGCTCTCCAGGGACCACATGCTTTAGCTCTTGTACCTGCGCACTCCTAGCTCTGTGTCAGAGATCACACACTCTGCTAAAGTGCAGGCAGACCCACCCAGCAGAGACTTTCAGACTGTTTGGTTTGTGTGAGCTGCCCAGCCAGGGATACAATTTATGGCTTGTGCTTGAAAGGCAGCTCCTTTTTAGCCACAGAGTCATCCCTTGACCCTACTTGGCAGTTCTAATTCTAAATTCAACTGTAATTTGGAATCATATATTACTGTAACAATTTATATAATGTCATTATACATATTACTATTATATATTAATAATTAATAATTAATATCCGTACTGCTAATGAATTACTTTGTTTCCACCTAAAGGTAGACTCTGTTCAGGAAAGGTCATGTGACAGCTTTTTACTCACATTATTTATTGGTTTTTAACATTAAAGAAAAAGGATCCCTCCAGAATATTGGGTGCTGCTCTATAAATGTCTTAGTTTCATGTGATTGCAACTTTTATTCTTTTATTTTTCTATTTTATTGTAACTTCTATATCTTGTGCTTAGGAGTAAGTCCTGAGTACCAATAGGTGTAGCTCAAAATGCCCCTCTCCCAAATAATTAGAAAATAATAGGAGCTTTTATATCTAAAACTTCAAATTGATATCAATGAGGCATATACTTGGGAATATAATCAATAGAACTGGGTCTTCTATTAGCAATTTCTGGATTAGGAACCTTTCTAAAACCTGGCTCAAATATTCTACTACAAAGGTAGATGTTTATTTTAAGAAGTTAAGATACACACCTTCAATTATAAATGGCTGCACCAATCAATACTAATGCAGTGAAATGTTACTGTGTCAGTCTACTCCTAAATACATTATTTTTTCTCCTTTGTTATTCCAAATACTAAATTAAGTTCTTTATTTTTCCGAAGCAGAGAAAAACTTGAAGGTAGAATTAGTTCCAGTGGAAAGAAGATGTTATTGACCTGTTATTTCTAAACTGCATTTGGCACATTTTACATATAAGCCTTAAAATGATTAAATAATTGAGCTGGAAAGATAATATAAGGGATAAGGTGTTATTTTTGCATGCAGTGGACCCTAGTTCAATCGCTAGCACCACAGGGTCCCCAGCACTTCTGGTTGTACCACTGGTGTCCTTGGAGGTTTCCCAGCATACCTGGTGGCCCAGGTGATCTCTGATACCACTGGGCCGGAGCAGCATCACGTCCTCTGCCCCTCTTTGAACCACTAGTCAAGTTGGCTGAGACGTGCTGCAGGGACCTCCAGAAGTCCTGAACAAATCTTGGGAAATCCCACTCCCACACAAACTTATTTGCTAATGAATTTCCACATTATCACTGTATCACTGTCTTCCCATTCATCATCGATTTGCTCGAGCAGGCACCAGTAACATCTCCACATGTCCTGTCTCATGCAAGTAGAGCCCAAGGGCATCTGCTTGCTCCAGGAACATAAAGAGCCTCAAACCATTCCATCAGGTCATGGGAATGAGGGTCTATAATTGTCACTGGTATTTGGCATATCAAATACATTATAGAGTATAATAATGCTACAAATGCACTAAAATCTGTGGTCAAATGAGTGATCAGTTGTCTTCTAATGGCTTATCATTAAGTTTTCCCTAACTACAGTCTCCCCTTCCCTTTTCTTTCTTACTATGGCAGTGACTGGTGGCACATGCTTGGTTGTGGTGCTCACACACTTGACCTTGATTCTCATCCGTAGTCAAACTCTGTTAACATTAGTGCCTGCAATAGATGCTTGCTGGTGGTAGGGAGGAGGACCACAGTCATTTAGTTATGGTGTATGTGCTTATTTTGATCATAGTGGTTGCCAACAGTCACTGTGTGCTTGCCCACATTCTCACAGGGACCCTACTCTTGATCTCAGTGCTCATACACAGTGATTTTATTTGTGATAATTTCTGGAGACCTCATGCTTAGTGTCAATGCTTCCACACAGCTGCTGTGTAGGAGAGATCATATACTTTGTTGCAGAACCGGAAACTCATGTATCTGGTGTGAGTGGCACCAGAAATTAGCCTATTGATCTAGGCATGCAAGGCAGACACTCTTAGTCATAGAGTCATGCCTTCACCCCTACAATATAAATGTTATGATGAGCTTTCTTTCCATTTTCATATTCATGGTACTAAAAATAAATCTTTGTAATAAAAAGCAAAAAGGATTTAAAATTATTTTATTGAATCACTGTGTGATATTGATAGAAGGTTGTTCATGATTTCGTTTCAGTCACACAATGTTCCAACACCCATCTCTTTACTGGTGCACATTTCCCACACCAAAGTGCTTTTTGTCCCCCTGCCAGACGCACATCCCTCCCAGCCCCCAGCCCATCTCTCTATGGCAGGCAATTTCCTTCTTTCTCCCCCTCTCCCATTGGCCATTATGGTTTGCAATAAAGTCATGAAGAGGTTATCATGTTTCTTCCTTTACCTACTTTCAGCAAGCAGTTCTTATACAGAGTGATCATTTACCACGATCCTTTCCTTATCCCAGCTGTCTGTTCTTCAAGCCATTGAAGCAGGCTTCCAACTGAGTACCAAACCTCTTGGTCCTTGTTTCTACTACCATTGAATATTGGTTTCATATTATGTATTTTACACCCCCACAAATGAGTGCAATCATTCATATCTGTCCCTCTCCTTTCTGACTCATTTCACTCAGCATGATACATTCCATGTACGTGTATTTATAAGCAAATTTTATGACTTCATTTTCCCTAAGAGCTGTATAGTATTCCATTGTGTCGATGTGCCATTGTTTCTGTAAATAGTCTTCTCAGCCACTCAAGTTATTTCCAGATTCTGGCTATTGTGGATAGTGGTAGTGATGCAATAAACATAGAAGTACAGATGGTATTTCTGCTATGTGTTTTTGAAGCCCTGGAGTATATTCCTAGAACTGGTATTGCTGGATCATATGGAAATTCAATTTCTAGCTTTTTAAGGAATGTCCATATATTGTTCTCCAAAACGGCTGGACCAGTTGGTGTTCCCACCGATAGTGGAGAGTTCCTTTCTCTCCACATCCATACCAGCACTGGTTTTTCTTATTTTTTTGGATAGGTGCCAGTCTCTGTGGTGTGAAATAATATCTTATTGCTGTTTTTATTTGCATCTCTCTGATGATGAGTGATGTAGAGCATATTTTTGTGTCTTTTGGCCATTTGTATTTCTTCTTTACGAAGTTTTCTTTTCAATTCTTCTCCCGAATTTTTTATGGGGTTGGATGTTTTATTCTTATAAAGTTCTACCAGTGCCTTATATATCTTGAATATTAACCCTTTATCATATGGGTATTGGGTAAATAATTTTTCCCACTCCATGGGCTGTCTTTGTACCTTAGTCATTGTTTATTTTGGAAGTGCAGAAGCTTCTTAGTTTCATGTAGTCCCATTTGTTTATCTTTGCTTTCACTTGCTTTTTCAGTAGGTATTTCTTCTTTCAGAATGCCTTTTAACTTCAATGTCATGAAGAGATAAAAAAGGATTTAACACAAGGACCAAGGAACAATGTTATGTAAATTAAAGATATAAAGTTTGATACATTACAAATCTAACAAATAAGAGAGCACTGTGTTCTCTATGTTGTTATACACGTATATGTTGCATATGTATATATAACCTTATGTTGTATTTGTGTGCATATATATCGATATTTATGTATGTATATGTTTAGTTATATGTATATATATTTATATATGTATATATTTAGTATATATATGTATGTATATATTTAATATAAAGCTAGTGACAAAGCTGGAGAGACTGTACAGAGATTAAAGCATTTGCCTGCATATGGTCTATCCCAGTTCGACCCCTTGCACCATGCATGGTTTTGCAAGCACTGCCAGAAGTAACCCCTGAGCATTTACTTTGGAACTTGCTTGTCACTTTATTTGAAATGCTCATTTCCTACAATAGATTATATAGTAAGAGTTAACAGATTTGTGTAGCAATAAAGTAGAAAACAATGTAATGAAGACCCATCCTATCATTGAAAACTTAGTTTATATTAAAAATCAGAGCCAGGTAAACAATACTTATGAGTACTAAGTTTATTATACAAATGATACATTATCATTTTTATGGAATCAAAACAAAAAGTCAGGAATGAAGATTTTAAGTATTCAAAATGAGAGACATACTCACAAGTGCTGACTTCATTTAAATGGCTGCCAAATATAAATTTTCTTTAATTTCTGCCAAAGGAACTGCAGTGTTTATACTGAAAATTATTTGCTGAAAGTGAGCACGAAATTCATTCCTATAAAATATCCCTTTACATTTTTTATGGAAGATCATTGTAACAGTAATAGATGTAATTATGGAAAAATACCTAGAGGTTAAGATTAAAATAGATGTAAAAAACTGTTAGCCTTACAAAACTACAGAATTACAAAACTGATTACCAAGCAGGAGAGGTACAGATGAGAGGATTTGAAGATCATAGTACAGGTGACAAAAAGGACATCAGTAGAGGGATTGTGACACTACTTTGAGGGGTGATGGGGTGCAGTAACTTTGACAACAACACCATAAACTTTTACACTACTGTAACCATGCCAACTAAATTAAAATAAAAATGAAAAAAGGTCCCAGTGGGCCGGAGGCGATAGCCCAGCTGGTAGGGCATTTGTCTTGCAATTGCCGACCTGGGTTCGATCCCTGGCATCCCTTATGGTCCCCTGAGCATCGCGGGAAGCAATTTCTGAGCAAAGAGCCAGGAGTAACCCCTGAGCATTGCTAGGTGTGATCCAAAAAAAAAAAAAGGTCCCAGAGACCTTTATGTATTGATCCAGTATAAATATTATTCAAATAAATAAGACATTGTTTTGATAACTAGAAAAATTAAACATAGATTAAGACATATAACTTATTATAATTTTTTAATTTTGTCAAGTACAATAGCATGGTAGTAGCTCTGCTTTAAGAATGATCTTTTAGAGGACACGAGGAAATGGAAAAAACATTTCTGCTCATGGATGGGGAGAATTAACATTGTCAAGATGGCAATACTCCCTAGAGCTTTGTACAGATTCAATGCGGTTCCTATAAGGATTCCCATGACATTCTTTAAAGAAATTGATCAAACACTCCTGAAATTTGTACAGAATAATAAACCCCACAGATAGCTAAAGCAATCCTTGGGAAGAAGAAGATGGGAGGCATCACCTTTCCCAACCTCTAACTGTACTACCAAGCAGCAGTAATTAAAACAGCATGGTACTGGAATAAAAACAGACCTGTGGACCTATGGAATAGAGTTGACTATCCTGACACCCACCCTCAAAGAAATGATCAGTTAATCTTTGATAAAGGTGCAAAGAGTCCAAACTGGAGTAAGGAAAGCCTCTTCAACAAGTGGTGCTGGGAAAACTGGACAGCTACATGTAAAAAAAATGAATTTGGACCTGTGTCTAACACCTTGCACAAAAAATCAGATCAAAATGGATTAAAGATCTCAATATCAGACCTGATTCCATAAAGTACGTTGAAGAAAATATAGGAAAAACCCTCCACGACATTGAAGCTAAAGACATCTTCAAAGGTGAAACACCATTAACAAAGCAACTAGAAGAAAATATAAACATATGGGACTACATGAAACTGAAGAACTTCTGCACCTCGAAAGAAACAGTGACCAAGATAGAAAGACAGTCCACAGAATGGGAAAGAATATTCACCCAATACCCATCTGATAAAGGGTTAATATCCAGGTTATATCAGGCACTGGTACAGCTATATAAGAAAAAAACAGCCAACCCCATTAGAAAATGGGGAGAAGAGATGAACAGAAACTTTGACAAGGAAGAAATTCGAATGGCCAAAAGTCATATGAAAAAATGCTCATCATCACTAATCATCAGAGAGATGCAAATCAAAACAACAATGAGATATCACCTCACACCACAGAGACCGGCCCATATCCAAAGGGCAAAAGCAACAAGTGCTGGCGTGGATGCAGGGAAAAGGGGACTCTCATACTTTGTTGGTGGGAATGTCGACTTGTACAATCTTTCTGGAAAACAATATGGACATTCTTCCAAAGACTAGAAATTGAGCTCCCCTTTGACCCAGCCATACCACTCCTGGGAATATACCCTGGGAAGCCAAAAACACACAGCGGAAACACAATCCGCACTTTTATTTTCATAGCAGCACTATTCACAATAGCCAGAACCTGGAAACAACCACTATGCCCGAGAACTGATGACTGGATAAAGAAACTGTGGCACATCTACGCAATGGAATACTATGCTGCTGTCAGGAAAAATAAAGTTATGAAATTTGCCTATAAATGGATGGGCATGGAAAGGATCATGTTGAGTGAAATTAGTCAGAAGGAGAAAGAGAGACATAGAATGACTGCCTTTATTTGCATGACATAAATATACCAGGTGATCTTACCAAAAGTGGAAATTACCACAAGTACGTGGGAGTCAGAGGTTAGGTAAGATAGAGAAGGGAACATGTGTGAATAAATGTCAAAAGGTCTGATACCAACATAGAATTGAACATTAAATACAGGCAAAAAATGCAAATGATGGCTTCTAAGTGTATGTAGTACAACCCACAATGTGTAGGAGAAGGAAGAGAGAGAGGGAGAGAGAGAGGAGATAAACAACCTGCCATTTAGGCAGGATGTGAGAGGAATTGGGGACATGGGTGGTGGGTGATGGGCACTGGTGGAGGCGGGGTGCTGGAACACTGTGTGACCAAAACCTCCAAACGTGAACAATGATGTAATTGTATATCTCACGGTGGTATAATAAAATGTTTAAAAAAATGGGAGGATTTGATGAAATTGAATAAGCTACAAAGGAGTAAGGAAATGGTAGGAGTGGAGACAGATGGAAAATAAGGAATTCTGAGAAATAATTCACTGACTTTCCTATTTGTATATATATTATTTTATTTTTTGATGTTATTATATCACCCTGAGTTAGACAATTACAAAGCTGTTCATAATTATCAGTCAGTCATAGTGTTCCAATATCCATCCCTCTGCCGCTGCACCATACTGCGTAGTTTTAAGGAAAACTTTAGAAAAGCAAATATTAATGCATATAGTAGCACACAAGAAATTAAAATCTTAGAAAAGAAAAAAAAATAAAGAATGATCTTTTAACTATATATTTGTTTTGGTACTATAACCGGTGGTTCTCAGGGCTTACTCCTGACTCTATGCTCAGGAATCACCCGTGGCGAGGCTCAGGGGATTATCTGGAGTGATGGGGATTGAATTCTGGTCTATTACATGGAAGACAAGTGTCCTTGCTGCTGTACTATCACTCCAGTCAATATAGTTAGAAAATATCTCTTAAAGAAATGATAAGGAGTCTGGAATTTTCTCTCATATAATCCAGACAAAAAAACTTGAGGAATATCAATGAAGCAATAAAGAAAAAATTGATGTAATGTGCGGGTAGGGCATTTGCCTTGCATGCAGCCAACTCGTTTGATTCCCCAGCATCCCATATGGTCCCCTGAGGACTGCCGGGAGTAAATCCTTAGTGTAGAGCCAGAAATAAACCCTGAGCATGGGCAGGTGTTACTCAAAAAAGCAAAAAATATTTAAAAAATGATGTAATGTTATTGAAGGGGGTAAAAATGTTTCAGATCTTCCTTTTAAAAAGTTAAGAAAATATATAAATCACTTTATCAGAATGTACACATTAAAGATATCACTTTAAAAGTAGTCATTTGGGGCTGGGGGCCAGTGATAGCTTAAAACATACACCTGACATATATGTGGCACCAACTTTGATCCTTGGCACTGCAAGTGCCATCCACCTCTGTCAGCACCTCTGGAATAGACCTGGTGATCCCCAGAACTACTGGGCCTAAGCATAACTGCATTGACAACTCAATAATTATATATTACTAGAATGGCCACCAGCCCCTGAGTACCTCTTGGGAGTCTTCCTCTTGAAAGAACTTATTTTGAAAACTTACATCTTTATTACATAATATTCCAATAGTAACATCACTAGTTACAGTATTGAGACACATCTTTTGAAATTATATAAAATTATACAGTGAGATTTTCTGTCTGTATGTCACAGGGCACATCAGAATTTGTTTCAAGGGATGGAAGATAGAGAAAGGAGTTCTTTGATAACAGATATGGTGTATCCAATAGTTGGAAAAATTATGTCACAATAAATTTAAAAATGTAATAATTCAAACACTGGAGAAATCATTTCTAGCATTCAGTATGAGAAACTAGAAGTAGAATCAAATTCTGGATTCAAAATCTGTGAGTTGTGAGTAGAACTGAGCAGTTGGGATTCTGAGTTCAATCAAGTAAAAGGTACCCGATATTCCACTGAATATGATGCTGGATGGGGTGGCAGTAAAGAGAGGAGTCAGACAGAAAAATTTTCTATTCACTTTTCATCATTGAACTTAGCTATAAATATTCCCCCTCCCCCATTTTGGGCTTGTTTTGTTCTCCTCAGGGTTTATTCCTAGCTCTGCACTTAGAAATAACACCTGGTGGTTGCTCTGGGGACATATGGGATGCCAGGGATTGAACCCAGGTCTGCTCCTGCAAGGCAAGACCCAACCTGCTATAGTTCTGGCCCTCTAAAGGTGTTTTGTCTATTCACGAGTTAAAGGCAACCTGAAGAAAGAAATTGTTGCCATTATGGAATATACTCAAAAGAGTAAATCACAGGTTCTTTTATTCTACTGTAAGAGATTAGCCATTAGAATAATTGAAATAAAACCAGCTTCTTTATTCAAAGAGACAAACCCTCTTTATAAATAGAAATGTTTTTATTTATTATTATAGTAGTTACTCTTCATCCATATTAGTTTGTAATGACCAACTGTAATCATAACTCAATTTTATTGGTGTGTAGCTGCTAATTTAAATATGATAAGATTAAAAGTATATTATAATAATTCACAGGAAAATGAAGGGCGTTTATTTGTATGTCTACGTGTGTGTGAGAGAGAGAGGCAGAGAAAGAGGTCATGAACAACAGAGAGCACAGCCCTGAAGCACTTGCCTTCTCATGACTGGCCAGGGCGCCTCCACAGCACTCCATTGGCTCCCCAAAGCCCACCAGAAGTTATTCCTGAGTGCGGAGCCAAGAGTAATCCCCTGACAGCTTCTCAGTGTGGCCTCAATAAACCAAACAAAACAGGAAACACAAGAGAGAGTGAAAGAGCAACCCCATAGTTCTGTTGCCCATGCTGAATTCATACTATAATGAAATCTATCTTGTCTTTTAAAACTATTTTGGAGAGCTGTATTTTGGAGTCATACATGGCAATGCTCAGGGCTTACTCTGGGTTCTTTGCTCAGGGATCACTCATAGGACCCCTAGTTGGGCTCGGGAGACTATATAGGATGCAGAATCCTGGTGAGCCAGTTGTAAGGTCAGTGCCCTACCCACTGTACTATCTCTTCGACATAGGTTCTTAAAACTATTAGCAGTTTTAAATTCATGTGAGAGTCAGCATTGATTCTTATGTGAGTATGCTTTCTGCATTCACTACTGCATTGCTAGGCTGTATAAGGCTCAAAAGCACTTTTCTGGCCATTGGGAACACAGAGACTAAGTGCTGTACCATCATTTCTTCCCTAGGATCCCTTGACCACATATGTAGCAGACAAACATGAAGAGGCATCTGATAAACAAAAAGCTTAGGTTCCGTGCATACTCACACCCAAAGCAGACTAGCAAGTTTCCTCAGGTGCACAACTTAGATAGAAGCCAGAGAAACAGTGCCCTTGATCATACAGGATCTGTCATTCATCAACTCTGATATGCACAAGAGATTGACACAGCAACATTTCCATGGGAGAAGAGAGAGAGAGCAGGAAGTATTGGTTCTTCTTGTCTTCTTTGGAATTCTCTGTCTCTGTAGACCTGACACAATGAATACATTATTGGATCATTAGCTCCCATCAAGTATGTACTGCTTGTATCTTCTGTCAGTCAGTGCCATATAGATCCAGAAGAGAGGCAGTTAAGTGTTAATGGAGATGCTTTAGGCATTTTACATCTAGTGGTCCTAATTAGACTGAGAAAGGAGTTGCTATAGACAACTGAAAATTTAAATAATGCATTTATTTCTGTATATCTCTCCTGAATATGTCAGCAAAAATTTTGAAAGGAAGGGCTAAGAGATGTCTCAAAGCAGTGTTGGATTTTGCTTTTTCAAACCACAGTCTGAATCCCATTGATATTTTATTTGCAATTATTGATGTGAATCAGGATAAAAGATGATCTGGCACATGCAAACGCCACCGTGTGTTACCTAAAGAATATGGTTGCAAAAAACATTTGAATCACTGGAAACACAAGGCTTAACTATAGAAAAGCTGTGTGCAAACAAGGGGCAGGAATAGAATATTAAAACAGTGTGGACCTGGTGATGTGAATCCTGAACAGAAGCGAAGAGGTCATTCATTACACAAGCTTCAGTAATCTCTCTTGCTGCAACCACGGAGGGCTTTGAAGTACCCAGAAGCCTCGGAAGACAACAGTTGGAAAGACAGACAGACATTTGCAATAGTCAATAGGGACAGTAGTCAGCATTAATTAAAGCTGCAGTTTCTTGCAATCCAATGCAATTGAGATTTCAGATAATTGCAGTACAGTAAATCGAGTAAAGGAATCAAAGCTATTTGTCTCATACACAGACCAATTTTCCATGCACAATCAAATTTTACTTCTTATGTTCCCTAACAGCTGCTCTAAACCCACAGAGAATTTGAGACTCGTGATACAATATTAGGAAGAAAATTAGAGTGGTAGCAAATCACAAGTTGTTTTCTGAGCAACACAGTAGGAGGTCAGTTAATATTAAATATCCACAGCCTGTGCACACACTCCACATCTCCTAGGAGAGCCTAAGCAAAATATACCCTTCAGGGAGACACACTTAGTAGCTTTTGCATAACAATAACCAAGATGCTGATACCAGCTAATGAAATTCTGATGCTGAAGTAGGGCTCCTAGTTTCAGTACAAAGCCCACAAGGAAAACAAGAATAAACATCTTGTTTAAAAGCAAACAGGCAGACTGATTTATTTATATATTCAACATGTATTTATGAAGGACTACTTTTGATTACTTTGAATGGGCCCTGGAGATGCTAAGGTAAGAAAATACAAACTCTGGTCCTGACCTCATAGAGCTTTTAAAGCTGGAGAAGCATGGAATTTAATAAAACATACACACCAATAAATGCATACTTACAACCCTAAAAAATCACTTTGAATTTGTGTGTATAAAAGTATGGAACAGAATGAGTTGATCTTGACTGGGAGTAAGATTAAGGAACAAGAAGGAAGACTAGGAGTTCTAGAGAAAATTTTCTGACATCTTTAAGGTCCTTCTTGAAGGATCTTAGTGCTTTTTTAATATTATTTTTTTTTTAAATTTTTTATTATACCACCATGAGACATACAATTACAAAGGTGTTCATAATTGGTTCTTGGTAAGGATCTTAGTGTTTTAACAGTAGAAGACACATGTGGACATTATGCCTATAAAGATACATAATCACTAGGTCATGATGGTTACAAAGAAGTTTGTACTATACAACAATGGAAAAGCATTAAATTTTAGGTAGAGGGTGTCAAGTTGTTTGAAAACAATCAAATTAATTGATAGAAGTAAAGAAGATATATGTTAACAAATATAAAGTTTTAGATGATGAAAGGTGGTCAAAAAATGGCTTTTATATTGCTAGTATTATTATATTTTGCTCTTTGGGTCACACGTGGCAATACTCAGGAGTTACTCCTGGCTCTGCACTCAGGGATCACTCAGTGCTCAGGGGTACCATATGGGATGCTGGGAATCAAACCCAAGTAAGCCATGTGTAAGGCTTACTGTGCTATCACTGCCCCCTGTGCTATCACTGCCCACTGTGCTATCACTCTGGCCCTGACTTTTATATTATTAGGTGCATAATAGGATAGGTAAGTCATTATTTCTTTTGGAGAGTGAACCTTGAATATGTAAAAGTTTTATTAAAAGTTTGCTATTGAGCACTCATGGAGTTTGGCATAACTTTAATGAGTTCAAGAAGCTAAAGTTTTTTTTTTTTTTTTACTTTAGTTAGATATTCCATCTAGGTCCAGGACAGAAGTTATCTAATTTTTTTTTTGTGTCACCAATCCACAGCTGTAGCTGAAACAGTGATGTACATGAGATCACCAAAAGAAAGAATAGAAAGAAAAATATGAAGATGACTAATGTCAAGTCTAGAGGAAATCTAATAAAATATAGTGACTTTCAAAGAGTAGTGACCAAAAGTGAAATATTATAATCATTTTGGAATCTACTAGAGATGCGAATAGACCTACTGAATGCAGAATTCTGGAGGTGGGAATCAGTTAGATGTCCAAGAACAGATGTTCAGATGTTTTGATGCATCAAGTTTAAGTACTATTGCTAATGGAAGGATAGAAGAAGATATGTCTGTAAAGATTGTTGAGACCGTACAGCTTATCAAAGGTAAAATGAAGCATCTAGATTGACATTAGGGTCATTTAGGGGTAAGGACGAGAATAGGCTGGGAACAAAATAAGGGTTTCAGAGTCAAATATTATTGGGAAATTAAATGAAGTAGTGAGTTTAACAAAAGCTGTTTCAGTCAAGGATTGAAATGAAAATATATTGCAGAGCTCAGAGTCAGTGGGAGGAGAAGAAAATAAAAAAAGTATAGAAAGTTATCTCCTGATTTTGGATAGGCTCTGAAACTAGAGCAGACGAAAATGTGCTTTAAGATATGCTTTAATTATGAAGAAGTTAAAGTCCTATTTGTATTGAGCATCCAAAGCCTGAAACCTAACTGGAAAAATTCCAGAATTTTGTGTACCATTTTGTGTAGTTCAATAAAATCTTTTGTAGCTTGCTCTATCCTACCCCATATGTGAATCATCCCTTTATCTAGTTTACTTTGTCTTTGATGAAATGTGTAAACATCTCATCACATCCCAGAAGGTTGAGTACAGTATAATAAGATTTTGAGAGACCACATAAACAGAAATTTAGTAGTTGTGTAGTTCATTTTTATTTTCTTTATTGTTTATCCTTTACTAATTTAAAATTAAACTTTTATCATAGTTATGTATACATAGGATAAAATGTTCATAGGGTTTGTGGTTTAGGTATGTATTGTCCGTCTCCAGCAGATACAGTGACAATGGTACTATTACATTTTTTTTAGCTTTTTCTGACTTCAGACATAACCTTTATAATTTCTGAAGATAACATGTAAGAAATGGCGAAAAAAACCCACCAACTCATCTTCAGTGATCATTGCTGTTTACTTTTTTTATAGATAATCTCTAAATGCTGGATTTAGAGGGTGACTACGAGTATGCCACCACATGGCAGAGCCTGGCAAGCCTCCGTATCGTATTTGATATGCCAAATACCAGTAACAATTATTTTGGTATTTGGTATTTGATATGCCAAATACCAGTAACAATTATAGACCTCATTCCCATGACCTGAATGGTTTGAGGCTCTTTATGTTCCTGGAGCAAGCAGATGCCCTTGGGCTCTACTAGCATGAGACAGAACATATGGAGATGTTACTGGTGCCCGCTCAAACAAATCGATGATGAATGGAAGACAGTGATATGAAAGAATATAGAGTAGATAAATATAGTAGATCAGCAGTGATATTTCTTGTGGGAAGGTAAAGGAGATGCATTTTAAAGTCCAAATAGTGAAAGAGCGTTCAGATCACCTTCTGTCTTGGAGCTCATTAGGGTGAGTACAAGGCTATGTTTCATAACATCCTTTCCCTGATAGCACTCTAGCTGTAGGGAACTTTATTCACTGATGTTCATTCACGACCCAATAAACGTCTTCAAAATCTGTCTTTTGCATTCTCATTTGATCTTCTTATGACTTATTGAAGTCATCAGAGTCATAACTTTAGTGCTGTCTTCTAGAGCGGGTTTCCTTCATATTACTTATGTTACCACCCTTTCTTACTAACTCCAAACAAAGCTTATTACCTAATATAATCACTTTTTACTAGCAGTATTTTTTTCCTTTCTGATCATATTCAGCTTTTTACTGTAGGTAATCTCATGGAACTGAGAAACTTTAATCTATTTTACAGGCACAACTTCAATTTGGAGGATGATATCTGGGTGAGTAGGTAATTTATGAATATTTGTTAAAGAGAAGACAAAAAAGAATTGGAGCAATTTTATATAACTTTTCCCATTTGATAGAGGGAGATAGAAGATTTTCCTAATGCTAGATTTTATTTGCGTTTCTTGGAATAAGTGGAAGTCATCTTATAAGGCAACAGATCAGAGAAAATCAGGTTTATATATTTGTGGAAAAATAGCAGTTTCAATCACCTCAGAAAGTGGGAGGAAGTATTGACCTTAGAATGCAGAGAAAATTCCAGGCAGTATTAGAAGTTACTTTGGGGACCACTTATGCCCATGCAGTCGTATGCTGCTAATCCTGGAGAAGGAGGGACAGGGGGCACAACCAGCATGCTACTTCTGACTGCTGAACCACATCCATTTCCATCAGAGAGGGGCAGCCCCTTCAGAAACGAGAGTTGAGGAGATTCTGCTGAAGGGGTATATCTGACGGACAGCTGTGGAATCATGAGCCTGAGGGAGAGAGATGCAGTCTCAAGCTAGGAGCAGAGAAGTTTGCTGAATAACAGCTTCAGTTTCATAGCTAACAAGACTACCAACAAAGATGGCTCCTCTCCTTGGCCATGTACAAGTTCTGTAGCTGGTTTAATTATTGAACATTGGGTCAGAAACTAGACACAGTCATACTGTAATGTGCTGAGCAGCAGGTGCTTCTGAGGTTAGCTAGTATCACTAGAAAGCTGAGAGCAGCCAAACATATGCACCACGATGAATACCAGATCTTTTGGGGGAAGGGGTTAAAGTGACTGTGAATTCTTGTATGCTGCAAATCATCAAACTCAAACTGGTGGGACAACAGAAGCTATGATCAAGCACCAGCTTCTCTAAGCACTGGGAGACTGTTCTGGGTACTCTGCCTACAAGATTCAGCTATATCAGTAAACTTAAGGTAAACTCATAGATTCTACTGTTGGGGAGAACAAACAAATAGAAGCACTATATTGTGCACAGTTATGCACAAACCTGGACTCTATCCCTATCTACATAGTACTAGATAAAATGAAGTAAAGAAATTCACTGCACTAGTTGATGATGATAAACTCCTTGGAAAGACCCCAATTTCCCATAATCTTCATAATCAACCAAATGGGGAGTCCAAGCACCATAGGTAGGTTGTTTGCTGAACTGAAGAAATCAAGAGAGCACCAAAAAATAAAGGAAAAGCCTGAGAAAACTCAACTGAACAAACTTCGGTTGAACATAACTGAAGAACCAATCAGAAGAGCTTAAATCACATTGGATAGAATTAGTAGCATACTGATAGAGCACAAGGAATGAATTATTGTACTCAAGGACAAATGCAAAACTCTAAGAAAGGAATGAAGATGGAAGAAATATTTTCCTTTAATTGTTTTAATTAATTTTTTGTTTTGAGTTATACATAGTGGTGTTCAGGGATTAGTTCTGGCTCTACATTCAGGGATCACAGCTAGTCAGCTTGGGAGACAACATGGGGTGCCAGGGATCAAACCCAGATCAAACCCAGGGTGCAAGGTATACAGCCTGTTCACTGCACTATAACTCCAGCCATTTAAATTAATTTTTATTGAGGGTATAATATTTTACAATACTGAAGTTGTTGTTTAACATTTGAAGAGTCACTATAAAAATTAAAGAAAAATTCAAAAAATAAATTTAGCACCAGTAATCTATGGGTCAGCCTTAGAAAAAATACCATCCAAATTACAGGTATCA
>JAJIBD010000551.1:0-20000 GCA_021461705.1 Cryptotis parvus
AAATGTGCACTGGTGCAGGGATGTATGCATGGAAATTATACCCTGATATGTCAATATAAATGGCTAAAATATTAATGAATAAAACTATGAAAAATAAAAACATGACATAACAAAGTAGACTATAGATCAGTATATAATTTATAATTGAAAAGTGAAAAACTAGTAAATCAGGAACGAAAAGAAAACGTTTAAATTTCTAAAGTTCAGGAGGAGGGAAAGAGTTTAAACAAAAAATAGAAAAAGGAATTATAATGGTAAAATCCATGTTTTAATTATGTCTCATACTCTTTTTATCATCCCTGAAATTTATTTTTATTAATAAAAATAGTAATAATATAAATGAAAGGATAGTTTTTTTTGGAGAAAATAGTTCTAGATATTGCGAATTATTAAAATATGTGTTTATTAAGCAAATATAAAATTTCCTAGGAATAGATGAATTTTATATTTGGCTTGATTTAATTGTTGCACATTTTGGTAATTAACTCCTATGCAGCTGCGCTGCTCAACCCCATGTGGAAGCAACCCATGGAGCTGACCTCTGGTAGTTGGTAAGGGGCTTGGCCAGCCCCTGGCCGAGTCTAACATTGCTCCAAGGGTTCGCTCACACGTGCAGGAGAGGGGCCACACTTGCCAGACTTGGAACTGGGATTTGGGCTCCTTCTTCCTTTCCTCCACCTCCCCTGTCAGCTACCCGGAAGAGACATGCCAGACCCACAGCTCCTTCGGCAGTCTTAAATAGTACTAGATGTTAGGATCAGATCCTTCCCAGGATCTTTCATATTTATACACTGTATACAGTACTAGGCATGTTCTAGTTGTGACCCGTCATCCCAGTGAGCCTAGCAGGAAGCCAGAGCAACCCCAAACCATGAGGTCAGTCATTCTCAACATCCAGACTCCTTAGCTCCTCAGAGCTCCACTCAAGAAAACCTGATCTTTCCCCATTTAGTTTCATCAGTAAATGCTTGAGATGTGAGCCTTCTACTAGAGTATACCACCTACATGGCAGAGCCTGGCGAGCTACCCGTGTTTTTTTATATGCCAAAAACCATTAACAATTATCGACCTCATTCCCATGACCTGAAAGAATGGTTTGAGGCTTTTCCTGTTCCTGGAGTAAGCAGTTGCCCCTGGGGTACACTTGCTTGTAACAGGAAGTATGGAGATGTTACTGGTGCCCGCTCGAGCGAATTGATGAACAATGGGAAGACAAGTGATACAAGTGATATAAGCAGATGCTAGTTCTAGAGACAATGGAAGATCATGGAGCAAATATAAATGAAAAAGTTTCAGTCTCCTTTGTCTAAAATGTGTTGCCACTGCTCACATTTGTGTAGCTTCATAAAACAAATTTATAATAAATATTATCTATAAACAATAACATCTAAAATAGGTAACTGACCCAGAGTTAGCATATATATAGAACCAAATGTCAAAAAAATGCACTTATTTGCAGAAAATGCAGGAAAACTAGGGAATTTGCCTTAAATTTATATTGAGGATCTATTTTGTATTTGATTTAATATTTGCTACCTTGAAATATTAAGGCACACTTCAAGAAAACCTTTAAATGTATTTTACTAGAGTTGGATTTTTCTGGAAAGAAATTTATTCATTCAACTGACTCTATAATGTATGCAAAATAGAACTCAATAGTTTTTACACAAAGGAATTCTATTTCTTATGATTTATTTATTAACAACACTCAGCAATCTATTCAAAATGGAAATGATCAGTTATATGCACACAAGTCCTTTGGAAAGAGAAATAAGAAAATTCAACTTGTACTCTGGTGATTTTATTTTATTTGAACTTTTCCCATGGCTGCTTCATTAAAATACATGCTTAATGGGACTATGTCAGATATAGGAGAAAATTTAAATGAAGACTTATGTTTTGTTTTTTATTCAATTTCCCACTTTAAAATAGATTAAAATATACTGTACAGGGACTGGAGAGGTAGTTAAAGAACAGAGCATGTGAATCACTCTTGCTCAATCCCAGGTACCACATAGTCTACTGGCCTAGCTGTAAGGAATCTTTGAGAAAACTGAACACGGCTTTGAAGGGTCCCCAATTTTAGACCTCATTCCCATGACCTGATGGAATGGTTTGAGGCTCTTTATGTTCCTGAAGCAAGCAGATGCCCTTGGGCTCTACTAGCATGAGACAGGACATATGGAGATGTTACTGGTGCCCGCTCGAGCCAATCGATGATGAATGGGAATACAGTGATACAGTAAATAGACTGGCAAATATAACAACTGAGTTGTTTAATTCATCTGATGGTGTTGGATCAAATATGAACAACTACTTGGCCTTTACTATCCATTTTCAAAGATAACATGAAATAAATGTATTCAAAGATACATGTATTTCAAAGATACATGAAGTAATGTATGAAGTAAAAGCCTGTGTACACAAATATTTTTCACAATACTCATGTCATAAACTCTCTGGGTTTTAACTCCCATATTTGTGATTAATAAATATGTTTCAAACTATAAAAATGAACTGAGTGACTTTAAGAATTGATTGAAGTCCTGGGTTAGTCATACAGGTGTCAGGGAGGCTGTGGAATGTGATAGGTCTTATTCAGATTATCATCCACTGGCTCCTTTGGTATCCTGCTGGATTGGTTAGCTATAGGAGTGACCATTTAGCCTTGACTAGTTGGTTACAAGGTTGTCACTTGCCTAGGAGACATCTGGGAACTTTCAATAAAATCACTCCCGTGGAAATAAAGATCAGTTTTACTAAAGAATATTGAGGTACTAATCCAAAGAGAACAAGAAATTTCTGTTTGGAAAAAAGAAAGCAAAAAGTTTCTCTGATACCTTTAATAGAACAAGAATACACTGGTGGAGGGATGGGAGCTGCAACACTGTATGACCGAAACCCAAATATGAACATCTTATGAACATCTTTGTAATGGTGTATCTCATGGTGGTATAATAAAATATTTTAAAAACTGTATCCTTTGTAATTTTCTATATTGAATGCATATTCGAATGACTGGTTAAATAAAATAATTATTATAAAAATAATAACTTTCCTCAGTGAATCAATTTTTTCCTCTCTTGTGTATGCAGGTAGGATAAAATGTTTTTAAAGAACAAGATTGCCAAACAGTTGAGTTTAAAACAGAGTGTTGACAGGGGTTGCGAATGAAGGGGTGTGGTATCAGGATATATCTAAAATTAAACTTATAGAAAGCATTATTCTAGTTTGTAAATGAGATAGCTTTTGTATATGTAACCGAAGTTTTCAGTTCAGAGTCATATAGATAGAAATATATTGCAGTATTTAGAAAAAATTTCACTGTATCACTGTCTTCCCGTTCATCATCGATTTGCTCGAGCAGGCACCAGTAACATCTCCATATGACCTGTCTCATGCAAGTAGAGCCCAAGGGCACCTGCTTGCTCCAGGAACATAAAGAGCCCCAAACCATTCCATCAGGTCATGGGAATGGACGTCTATAATTGTCCCTGGTATCTGGCATATCAAATACGACACGGGTAGCTTGCCAGGCTCTGCCGTGCGAGTAGCATACTCTTGTAGTCATCTCAAAATCCAGAATTTATTGATGAACCGTGAGGCCACAAGTGGCCGCGTGAGCCAGGCTGTGATAGGCTGGTCTGCTGGGTGGAGTTCTGATGAGGGGGAAGTCGGATGTGGAAAATGGAGGTCCTCATGGAGTGGGGGGTCGTCTGGCTTGTTGTGAGGCTCTACTGGGGTGGCGGGCCAGGGCTAGAACCTGCCATCCGTCCTGGGCGCCCTCATGGGCGTCTGGGCACAGTGAGAGCCAGTAGCAGTTCTGCCCCATGTCTGTCTCTAGAAAATTTAAATTTTAATAAATAGACCTATTTATTAAATATTCTATCTATTTAGAAAAATTTGAATTTTAATAAATAGACCTAGTCATAGTAGAAAAACTGGAGATTCTGTGCTGCCTGCAAGCTTGGAGCAGCAGAGAGAAAGTGTGTGTGTGTGTGTGTGTGTGTGTGTGTGTGTGTGTGTGTGTTATGTATGGTGAATATATATGATGTGTAAGTGATTACAGAAATTTCCTTTTCCATGGAATCACAGAGGCTGAGTTCAATGTCTACCCTCCCACCACCCCTCACTCCTCATATACCCAATAACTTTCTTTCTTGGAAGAAGGCACTACATGATTCCCTGAGGACTGCTAGGAGTAATCCACAGTACAGAATCAGAAGTAGTTCTTAGAGACCAGCAAATGTGACCCAAGTACAAGATAATAAAGAAAAAGTTAAGATAAATTGTTTCTAAAATTATTTGCTGCTAAGAATTACCGCAAATATTTAATTTTCTTCTGACCTGTATAATGAAAACTTACTCAATTTTGAGTCAGGGGAAAGAAAGACCACATTGTCTTACTGCAACAGCAATAAGAGTGATTTTATTGCAAAATTCTGAGATTTTAAGTGAGAAATTGGAAGGAGAATGGCAGTAATAAAAACGGTTTGGAGGAACCCTGATACTGGGAAGAATAACAGCTGTTACATGACTTTCTCCTTCCCTCCAAATATAGAATCAGGAAAAACAGTATAAAGAGAACAAGACAGTGTGAGACAGGTTCTACCTAGACATTTTTGAAAATAAGAATTTAATCTTCTGGTAGCTGGAATTAATGGAAACATAATAATCTTATAATAATTGATTTTACTAGTGACAAATTGATATAAAAATGTTGACTAGAGAGATAGTATAAGGGTTAAAGAACCTGCATCTCCTGAGCAATGACAAGAGTGACCTCTGAGTAAAATGCCAGGAGTAAACCTGGGCACAACTGGGTGTGGCCTAAAAAAGAAAAATAATGTTCTTTTTAATATCTGTAAATAATCATGCAGACCTACACTGTTTAATATTAGTCAACATAAACTCTATTCTTTCATTTTTCCCCATATAGTAGTCAAAATGAAATACTTGTCTTATTGTATACACATTCACCACACATAAAGCACAGAGAGATATACTTTGTCTCTTTGCTTAAATCAGGGAATATCTTAATTTCTGTATAATCTAAAACATTTTTAATAAGGATATTCTGTTGAATAAAGAATACTGCTGTACCTTTTTGGAAAACAATATGGACACTCCTCCATCCTCCAAAAACTTGATATTGAGCTCCATTTGACCCAGCAATAGCACTCCTGGGAATATACCTGGAAACCCAAAAACACATAGCAGAAATACTATCTGCACTTTTATATTAATTTCAGCACTATTCACAATAGCCAGAATCTGGAAAGAACTTGAATTCCCGAGGACAGAGATTGGCTAAAGAAACTATGGTACATCTACACAATGGAATACTATGCAGCTGTCAGAAAAGATGAAGTCATGAAATTTACCCTCAAATGGATGGACATAGAGATTATAATGCTGAGTGAAATTAGTCAGAAGGAAAAGGACAGATATGGAATGATCACATTTATTAGTGTGATATAAATATATACCAGTGTTCTACTAATTGTGGGAAATGGTAATGCCAGACTAGAACTGAGCATTGAATGTACACAAAGACTACACACATGAATGTACATACATGATAAACCATGAATGTCTGTAGGGAAATCCACAATGTGTAAGAGAAGAAAAAAGAGAGAAAGAATCAAAGTAAAAATGCCTGCTATAGATGCAGGCTGGGAGAGGTGAGAGGGAATTTGGGGACATTGGTGGTGGAAATAGGGCACTGGTGGAGGGGATGGGTGCTGAAACACTGTATGACTGAAACCCAATCATGAACATCTTCGTTATTGTATATCTCACAGTGCTATAATAAAAAATTTTAAAAAGATTATGGCTGCAAAAAAAGAAAAGGAACAGTTCCTTAATACAACTTGACTAAAACACCTAAAAAACATAAAAGCAAATCTGACTTTGAGAATCTAGAGTGCAAAATTCAATATACTTAGAGCTGCATGGTCTATTTTATTTAAATTTTATATCACCATGAGATATACAATTACAAAGCTGTTCATGATTCGGTTTCAGTTATACAGTGTTTCAGCACCCGTCCCTCCACCAGTGCACATTTTCCACCACCAATGTCCTCAATTACCCTCACCCCACCCCACCTGCCTCCATGGCAGATACCTCTCTCTCTCTCTCTCACTCTCTCTCTCCTTTTATGTGTTGTGGTTTGCAGTACATACACTGAGGGGTTATCATGTATAGACCTTTACCTACTTTCAGTACTCAGTTCCAGTGTTACTATTTACAACTATTTTTGGCAAACTGCTCCTTCTCTATCTCACTCAACCTCTGTCTCCCACACATTTGTGGTAAATTACAACCATTGACAAGTTTTCCTGACCCGTTTTTACCTAGCATTGGAGATTAGTTTCATAATTTTTTTATATCCTGCAAATGAATGTATGTAGTCATCCTATACCAGACATTTTCCTTCTGATTAATTTCACTCAACATGATATTCTCCATGTCCATCCATTTAGGCAAATTTCATGACTTCATTTTTCCTAACAGCTGCATAATATTCCATTGTATTGATGACTGCACAATCTGTTTTACCATTTGCAATCTGGCTCTACCATATTCTTGCTGAGAGGGGACTGAACAAATCTTTTAATGTCTTAATTATCTGTAATGGGATCATTGTGTCTGTATTGTTGTATCCTACTGGTGATAGGGCCCAGGAAATAAGCTAAGGAGAGGCATCTAGATATTAGTCTACACTTAATCATATTTGTAATCTAGGTCAACATATCCTTTAAAAGTTATTTACTCATTTTTTTAATTGAATCATTGTGAGACTTACAAAATTGCCTCCATGATTGGGTTTCAGTCATACAATATTCCAACACCCATCCCTTCATCAGTGTACATTTTCCATCACCAATATCCACAATTTCCCTCTTGTCTTTTTCCTACCAGATGGCAGACACTTTTCTTCTTATTCCTCTCTCTCTCTCTCTCTCTCTCTCTCTTTCTCCCTCTCCCTCTCTTCTTTTGGGCATTATGGTATGTAACACATATACTGAAAGGCTATCATGTATATCCCTTTACTAGTTTCAGCACTCAATTATTCAGTTTTTGTCCACGGTGTCATCATTTCCAGCTATTATTATCATAGTGGTCCCTTCTGTATCCTAACTGCCCTTTTAGGCCAGATGCTCTTTTTTGATGATGAGTAAAATAACACCCCTACCAAAAATACATTAATAATCAGTAAAGGGTGGCCTCAATTCCAGACCTAATGGGATCTCAAGGACATTTTTCTCTGTCACATTAGAACCGAAGAATGTGAACACAAACTTTCTCTTCAGGTGATACTTTTTAAGTCAAAAGATCAATTTCTCCAGTCAACATAACTCCAAAATATGACTGAATGAACTTGTGTTTCTTAAGCAGGAGAGACCAGGTGGCATCATTTCCTGTCCTTTCAAATGCAGGCAAGCTCTTCTTCACAGTCTATACCAGTTGTGTATGAAGTAATGCCACAGCAAAGGGGATCTGAGTCTTCTAATAAACTGAGACAGAGAAGTCCCCAAAGGAGACAGGGTGAGGGATGCCTGAGTGCCTGGCTGCTGCAAAGTCTGCGGCCACCACATCTGTCTGTCTGCTCACTACAGCAGTTGCACTCCAGGCAAGAGGTCTTTTCTCACAAGTGTGGTAACCCCTTGGGAGTTCAAATTAAATTAGGTCTCACTTAAATTGGATTTGCTCCCATTACATTACCATTTGCACAATCTTGCCAATGTTTGGCAACTTTCTAATTAGTCGTAGAATGACTTTAGTAATAGTAATTGGATAGTTAAATTTTACTTTTCTTCTGTTGAACTGATCTATAATGAACCCATTAAAAGTCTGTATTTTTTCATCTTTTATTCTGGTGGCTAACAATGAACCACTAGAAACTGATATGACAATGACCTTTTGTTTAATCTTAGGAAATGAAAGTTTAAAAAAACACTTGCCAAAATATCTAGTGCAACTAACTCATTAATACCACAGTTTTTCTAATTTATTTCCACTGAAGTATTGTTGAAAAATGATTTGTCTCTTTAAGAAGTGGTAGCAAAAACAAAGTATTAAAAGAAGGATAATTCTTTCCCAAAAATAATGTTTAAGTGCCAGAATGAGGCAAAAGTATTTAACTTCCTCAGGCTCTTTCACCTTCCCATCGTATAAGACTCTGAGTGTTTCCAGAAATTGAAAAAAAAAACAGAGCTGCAATTAAGTAGCATAACTTCTACATTGGAGCTAGTATGTCTGGGTTTTCTTTGAACATTATTTATTACTTTTTGTTTCTGGGTCATACCCAATGATTCTCAGATTTGCTCCTGACTCTGTGCTCAGGAGTCACTGCTGGCCAGTATCTAGGACTGTATGGTTTGCGGGATTGAACCTGGGTTGGTCATGTGCAGGGCAATCACCTTACCCATTGTGCTTTATTCCCAGACCCCTGAACTTAATATTTCTAAATCTGCTTTATCTTTAAACATCATTAGACCACTGTGTAATTTAATTATAATACAATTGGGATTATATTTATTTTATGTTTTGATTGGCTTAAGATGTGATATTAAGTTTTGCATTAATCCAGTTAACTCAAATCCACAGTAAGTAAAAACAGATTGTATTGCAGATCCATATTTTTCTGAACTACTTCCATATGCACACATGAATTCAGCAAAGTCATCACCATCACATTAGGACTTATTTTTCAAGATCTGTCCCTGGACTGGAGATGTATCTCAGTGGTAGAACACATGCCTGGCATATACAAAGTTCTGGGTTCAATCCACAGCACAGAAAAAAAAATGACATAACTAGAAATCTATTCCATTTAATGAATTTAGCTCACAATTTCTCATATTAGAGGAGCACTGCTTATAGTTACAACTTTACGATTTTATTACAATTAAACTCCTCATTTAGTTTAAGAATGTGTATTTACCTTTTCAATTTTATGTAAAGGTTTACTGAGGCCAATGATGATGAATACAGTATCTAATACAGATCTGGTGAAACTGACTAAAGAACTAAATTCAAATATAAACAATTGGGAATAATGTTAACGTTATACAACTTCTCTTCACCCCAAAAAACACCCCCCCAGGGATTGTTTATTTAAGTCAACCATAGCCTTGCCCTTAAAGTGCTAAAATCATGAAACCAACTTGGTAAATCCAACAGCAATACACTGGAGAGTTGCAAGGGTTATGGTGGATAATCCATCTGCCAAGTCTCATTTCTTTCTTTTCTTTCTTTCTTTTCTTTCTTTTTTTTTTTTTGCTTTTTGGGTCAGCCCGGCGATGCTCAGGGGTTACTCCTGGCTCTGCACTCAGGAACCACTCCTGGCGGTGCTCGGGGGACCATATGGGATGCCAGGGATCGAACCGGGCCGGCATGGGCGGCGTGCAAGGCAAATGCCCTACCCGCTGGACTATCGCTCCGACCCCCCAAGTCTCATTTCAAGCAGACTGGAAGTTGGGTCTGGTTGTATACGTCTGGTACCTTGACATGATCAAGCTCAACTCTTATGCCTTTCCCTTAGTCCATGCTGATGGAAACACCAGCAAGCACAAGTAACAGAGTAGAGTGTGTGCAGTTGTATTAGACACAAGCCACAAGAAAAAAAAATGCTGAAAATTTGCTTCCTCAGTCAAACTCTTCTGCTCCGTGTGCACTTCCACTTGTTTGGGTTCCTACTGATTGACTTTCTTTTCTGAGGAGAGACCTATGAAAAACAGCAGGGAAATGTTTCAGATTAAAATTAAAAATCCATTTCTCTTCTTCTGGTTCATGTAAACTTCTAGACTGGCAAAAAAAGGAAATACTTTATTCATAAGTTCCCCACAAGTTTACATGGAGAAATTAAGAGGGGGGAAATGGAGGGTTATTATTTTAATCATTGCCATATGTTTACCATTTGGTAAAATTAGTTGTAGCCTCATTTGTAATCATGCCTAAAGAGGAAGTTCTATATCACTTCTCATTCTTGCTGGCATTTTGGTGACTTTGTCATTTTATATATGCAAGTAACTCATGTATTTTACTTTTTACTGTCTAGTAACTTGCAAATTTTCTCTCAAAGAGAGAAAATTTGCTAAACAAACAACTTTTAAAATATGGTTTTGGGTGCATTATTGTCAAAACCATAGAAATATGTCTACATAAGATATGTTGGTGTGGTGGGTGTACTGATGTGGTGTGTGTACTGATGTGAAAATGTGGTATGTTTGAACAGGACCAGGATAGGATGCCATAAATTAGTAAATAAAAGTGGTTCATGGCAAGGGAAAATAATTATATAAGTATCACTAAGGTACTATTTTAATTTACAATGACAATTATGTATATGGCAATTGTTTTATGTTTACAGACCTGATTTAAACATTTAACAGACAAGCCAGATAAATATTTTGATAACATAAAAATCAGAATTTCCTCTTCCAAACTTAAAAAAATGCTTCTGATGGCTATGATCCTTATATTGAAAAGGTTTGATTATGCAAGAATATATAGATTTGGATTCAGAAGTGTAGCCCAATGAAATTTAATCAATTTCAAGTTAACATTTCTTACCTTAATGTTACCTACCTTTAGTATCTGAAAAAACTGATAATAGTGAATCCCTTTGCCATATTTATAATGTTCAGAATTTAAAAGACTCTACTATGTATATATTTTATTACCTGTATTTCCATATGGGAATATACTTGTACATATTATTTACAATAAGTTATTTACTCACTTACAAATATCACTGAATTACTGATAAGCTAATACGATAGCATTCCTCCGGTGTTTTTTTTAAAGTCAACAAGTAAGGACAAAATAATCTATAAATTTTTATCAACCCTTTGACTATTCTCCTATACCTGGTAAGATCATAAATACTGAAATTCTATTTTAAAACAGTATTAATATTTTATTCATATGTACTGAAAATTATACTAATATGAACTTGGTTTCTTCTGTTTTGTGGGTTTATTAAGAAGTTTTTGCTATGTAAACAGGTTACTGTATTTCTGTGTACTGCCACAGAACTGAAAATATTTTCCAACTAATCCAATCATTTTACCATTGTAAAATTATCTGTAGTGTTTAAATATAGTAGAAGTGTTACAAAGACACAAACTGAGAAATAAGGATTCTGGCTTTTAAGATGGGAACACTAATGTTTATTTGACTAAAACATGTGCAAAATACAATATTAAAATTATATTTATAGCCATTATAGCTTGTTGTGTCTAACATGTAGGCGTCTACTCATCCTGCTTATTATTCTGACTTGAGGTCAGAATATCTGAGCTAGTCTATGATCTAGCCAATAGACTTACCTCTGTTCTCAGTTTCAACACTCATAAAACAGGAACATATCAGTATTATCTTCATAGAATTTTAAGTTTTGTTGTTTTCTTTTCATTTGGTTGCAAGCCTTGTATAGCTCTAAAGTGTTCTGTAATTCAGCTTGGTGTTCTGTGTTTGGCAGCCATGCATCCTGAGTCTGCTTGTAGATTTAGGATTGCTTTAAAGTTTGATGACTTAAACTTGAAAATAATATATAAAAATACACATACATATAGTATATGTATAATGCACCTAAAGTGTTTAAAACTTTCTGGCATGCAGTTAGTTTTATATGTTGGATTAGGTCTCTCTAAAGGAAGTTTAAGCTCTAATCATTGATACCTGGGAATGTGATTGTATTTGGAAATAGAGACTTGCAGATAGTATCATTTAATATGAGGCCAAACTGGATTATCCTAATCCAATAACTGGTGTTTCTATCAGGGAAAATCTGACTTGCACACAGAGGGAAAAATGGTATGTGAAGTCAGAGGCATAGATTGGAATTACACAGCCACAAGCTAAGCAACATCTGTTGCTACTAGAGGAGGGAAGAGGAAAGGAAGGATGATCCATTTGAGGCTCCCTTTGAGGAAGCATGACCCTGCCCACACTTGAATTCAGTTTGTTCGTCTCCAGAGCTTACAAACCGAATTTTAAGCCACCCAGTTTGTAGTACTTTGCTATGCCAGCCCTAGGAAATAAACTCGGTATGCAAGTAATTATTATTAGACCTTCATAAAGACCAGTTATAATAGTTAAGCTTTGATCTCTATATTGTAAAGAACTAAATGCTTGCTTACCATACAATTTCACATGCCTACATGTCATGCCTTTTCAAATATGTAAGAACTGAGCACCAGTCCATCACACAAAATTTAGTTCTGCACCATATGAGAAAATGTGGAAGGTACAGAAGTGATTGGATCATATGGTCAGAAAATAGCCTTTGACATTTCACAAAGAAAAAGACAAGGTTTACTAAATTCCACTGTACCATAATTTGTTCTAGAGGTGTGAAAGTCATTTTGCATCCTATACTGATAATAGATAAAATTTGATAAGTGTTCTTAGTAAAAATCATGTTTCTAAAGGGTTATGGTAAACAACTCATCAACAGCTGTGGAGTTCAGTGTATATAAACATCACTATATAATGCTCTACAGAGGGAAAGCCATATAAGTCTCACATGTCTTGAAAACCTTCATTTAAGTGTTTACATTTTGAATGAAGAGTTGATTTTTAATGTATGCCAAAGCACTCTTAAATAACTGCAGACAGAGCCTTAGAGCAGAGTTGGAAATTAGTTGACCTAAAGACTTCTCAGTGAGGCTCCCAGCACCTAATGTTCTCTGGCAGGAAGCTCTTCTCTGGTCCTATGCTTCTTGGGCCCAGATAGGATCTCGATATCACCCTGATATCACCCTGATATCACCCCCTCACAAAGTGAGCTTGCCAAGACGCCTCACCCACACACCTGTGGGCTCATGTGTTCCTTTTCCCCAGGTCCGAAGACTGGTCTGGGGCCACGTTTATAGTCAGTGAGAAGTATATGGATGAAGTTGGGGTGTACTTGCTAGCTCATCCTTATATACACCCGCAAGCCCCTTTCAGGGGAGATAGGAAGAGAAAAAGATGTGTCCTGTGGCTTATCTCTCTTTTGCCACTGTATTCTGACAAAGAATCATAAACCAATTTAGAGCATTCTAGACCTCTGGGTATATTTATTAATAAATGGCTAGACTATGCAAATGGTTTCTAAGCTTATATTATTAAGTTTTTGGCAGAACCTGGCAAGCTACCCATGATGTATTTGATATGCCAAAAGCAGTAACAATAATGGACCTCATTTCCAGTGAATGGAGACATTACTAGAGCCCGCTTGAGCAAATCAATGAACAATGGGAAGACAAGTGATACAATTGATTATTAAGTCTTAGATATATACACATATAATATTAAGTTCTCCAGGTATTTTTGTCTGAGGTCCCAGGAATATTGAAGAAGGGACCATTGATATTGTAGCAATTTAATCTTAGCCTCCATACCTTTGAAGGTGACTACATGTAATGTATATTTCAGATAAAATTACCATAGGAGACATAATGACAAAAGGAAGACACTAGGATAATCTTTAATTGCTTCATACATTGGAATCAGAAAAATAAACTTGTCAAGAATTATAGGAAATCAATAAAATCTATGAGAATCATTAAAATATAACATTAACTTTCTGAAATACTTCTGTTTTCATTTAAAAAGAAGTAAATTATTTTAAGTATTTGTTATAAAATGTAAAGGTGTTTAGAGAAATATTTCCTATTTCTAGACAACCAGAGAAAGTCTAATTTATCCAAACAACCAGAGAAAGTCAAATTTATCAAATCAACTTTCCTTTCTTGTACAGATTTTGAGTCTTACACAACTGGAATCTAATCTCTGTGCTAATATTGCGCATTGTGTAAATAGTCTTGCCACTTAAATTCTCTAAGCCTGAGTTCCCTCATTTGTAAATGATACAATAACAAGACCTATTTATATATCATTGTTGGGAAAAGTTAGAATGGTAAATTATAGACATTTACTTTTCTATTGTAATATTGCACATATAGATATTACTACACTACATGTCACAAAGCTTATTATACTTCTTCCTTAGTAGACAGTAGGTCTCTTATACTGATTATAGAATTCTATTTTCACACATTTTATTTCATTTCTGAAGGTCATTTCTTTCTTACATAATTAATAGCTTCTATAACATTAGTACATGAAAAATTCCATAGTTATATAGAAGTGCTTTATAATATTACTTAATTCTCTGGGTAATTATATATTCTAGCAATTATTTCCAAGAAGAAATAGTTTTAATATTCATTCCAGACCAATGGAAAATGGAAAATTATAATTGTATGGTAACAGCTGTTATGTAGCAATAGGTTTCAAAAACAAACTTCTTTTTGTCTATGCAACAGTCATTATGGGTAATAGTATGACTTTCTAATAAAAAGTTTTTTTGTTATGGCTGAAAACCAAGAGCCTCTCAAAAATCAATTATCTTGTTTGTAATAGACAGAAAATACAAAGAAAATTCTATAGTTTTCTGATAAATACCTAGATATTTAATGATCAAGTTTCATTTTTTTAATGTCCGCCACTCCAAATTCTTCTGTGTATGTCTGTTCCTGTTCTTCACTCAACCAGTCTAGGAAGTTCTGTTTCGACATATGACAATGAACAGCCCCTTGTACTTGTGAACTTTACAATCTCCAAAACTACCTATGGTGTCCCTTGCTCCCTATTTCCACTCCATAATGGCCTCTTTGTAGTAAAGACTAAAATTTAATGATTTCAACTCTAAACTAAATATGATCCAATTTCAGATGTCACCTAAAACAAGAATATGGCTCATCTTCAGCTTTTCTAGATAGACTTAAATCTCTGGAAATGAAACTGTAGAGTAACAAATGTGTATCATTTAAGATTGTAAACATGTAATAGACATTGCTGATTTCTGATTATAGGTGATGAGAACAAAAGTGAGGTTATTAAAGTCCAGTTTACACAGCCCACTCCTGGGTGGTCTCATGAGACTATAGAGACAAGATGTAGAAATTACAGCAGATTCTGGAACCAAGAAGAATGGTTTAAAAGAAAAATCAAATAAATAAATTAAGTAGTAAATAAAGAGGATTTGAGTCCTTCCTTTATAAGCAACAGGTTAGTTTTTTCCAGCATACATAGAGGTGTGTAATATGGCCCACCCTGATCTAACCTTGGGGTCTGACATTTAGTCAGTCGGGAATACAGTTCTGAGCCTTTGGTTTCCTCTGTCTGTCTGCCAGTGACATTTAAAACATCTGTCTAGCAAACTCAACCTGGAAGGGTGGGTGTGCATCTGTCCTTTGTAGTGCAATCAGAGCTCTGTTGTGGTGGTTGTTATAATACAGCCCTACTCAAAGTTTTTATTTCTAACCCCAGATGGAATACTGACTCTGAGGCTAGAGTAGGAACAGAAGCCAGAACTGAGATCTGTGCATTTCTGCATTTGAACATTTTCTTTGTGTTAAGGAGTCTGATTTAACCCCAGGTGCATCACATTAGAGCTGTGTATGCAACTCAACTTTATAGTAGGTCTTCCCTCCCCAAGTACGAATGAACACACGTTGGAGTAAACATCCCCAAAAGATCCCATTAAAATGTAAACATGAAAGAATGCTCAATCCAGCTGTGGTCTTACCATTTGCTTTGTGCTGCACATCTGGCGGAAACTGGTCAGGAGCATACCACTGATAGTCTGGCTGTGTGGAACAATAAAACATTATTATAGCAATATGGACTTCAAACGAAACATAGTGGTGCATTAAAAATATAATTATCCGATGTGGCTTTTATGACGCAGGCAAACAAGAGTAGTTTCTTTCCAAACCTGTTGCCAATCCTGCTCATCTCTCTTACCACCCTCATCACTGCTACCATCTAAATACACCCCTCCAAAATCTACTCTGGCCAATATTTCTATTACTTTGGAGTTGTAGCATGTTTCCCTTTTTCCTGAAACAGATGTGTTTTTGGTATCTGCAGAAGAATAAATACTTTGGTCAAGCTTACTATAGCCCACAAATAAAAACAAAGTGTTCTGCCATCAACAAATAGTCTTTTTAAAGCCCTCGAAAGAGATGAAACAAGAAGATCAAGGGTGAAAAACAAGACAAACTCAATACTTTCTAGAGGATCAAGGGAGAAATCCTTTAACATGGGGACATGATTGATAGACCCCACAGCATGTGGGAAAGGGAATGTTGTATTGTGTGTGTGGTGGGAGGGGCGTGAAACAGGCATACCTTTGCTCTTTGTTCTGCTCCTCTGCAGCACCCTGTAGTGCTCAGGTACTGCTCAGGTACATTAGAACAGAGAAGCAGTGAGAGAAGAGAGCAGACTTTGATTTTTCTCTGGTAATTTTCTCCTATGTTTATAACATTTAAGAACAGCTGGCTATCCAACGTCAGGGAACATGTCCAACAAATTTCTTTGAATAAATCATAAGCTACCCAACTGAATCATGGGTACCATCTTGGTTTTAACCGCCCAGGGAGTTAATCTGTCTTTTAGCTCCAAATATTCACCCCTGCCTCCTACTTCTCACCTAAGACAGAGAAGACCATCTTTTGTTTTATTCTACTAGTCCATTACCTACTGCAATAACATGGGGGAAGATTTCTGTAAGAATGAGCCAAGGCAGAGCATTTTTAGGGCTGCCAGACCACTGAAAGTAGCTGGAAAGTTCAACTACCTGACAAGACACAGAGAAATGCAGCCTTGAGTAGAGTATGACCTCACTTTACCCCCCCACTCAGACACCTAGGCTCTGGGCTCCTTTTAGTCCAGGAAAAAGCTCAAAGAGGAAATGAGATCACCTCTGTTTTTTATCTCCTCGTTTATTTTTAGATGTCTCAAATAACACATAGGATAAATGACGTGAGCCTCAGTTTTATATTCCAGGAGAGTTGCCAAAAGAAGGTGAAAATGCTGTCACTTTACCAACACTGTGGCATGTGCTTCTGCAGGCTTCAAATACGTGGAAAGTTTAAAGTGTTCTTTTAAAATTAATTCTGAAATTTCTTGTAAATTCTGTTGTACCAAGATTTTGTTTAACAAAATACCATTTGAAAAGGTATGTCCTTGGATATGCTTTCGAGTCCTTTTTCAAATCCAGATCTTCTTTGGATGATAACATCACAGAATGTGGCCCAAATACCTCTTGCCATTGACCAAGTTTAATGAGACTTATTTTTCAATAGTATGTGAATTTTTACCCTCTTCCATAAGAGAAGATTCAAAGAATGAAACATCGCAAATTTTTTACTTCTAGATAATCTTAAATGGTTCACCAGTTTCAGTTTTATAACCTTTTTTCCATAAGAATATTATTCCTCCAATTCCCTACCCAGTAGGCACTAAGTTTTTATTTTTTCTCACAATATTAGCTCCACATCCTGAAAATAATGTTAAAATATAATAATAACCTCCCCCTTTAGAGATTCCCAACAATGTTTCTGGTGAAGACTGAAAACAAAACAGGTAAATAAAAAGGAAATGGAGACGGGAAGAGCAGATGGAAGTAGCTACCAGCTACGGCATAGAGGAGAGAATGAGGTTCCCTGCTCAGCAGTGTGTGTGTGTCACATTAGGGTCAAATGAAAGATGCTCATTGAATTATGACATCCTTGGCCACCCAGCGAGCCATTATCTTCTCCCTTGGGGAAAGAGCTTTGAGTCATATTCAAAATACAAAAAAAATTATGGGAGGTTTCTGAAGCAACCAGGAGAATCATATTCTTTGTGAGTGCTCTGCTAGTGAAAATTCAATTATAATCTCAGATTCCTTTCACAATGAGAACCACAGTTAATAAAAACTCAGTGGGGGTGGGGGGTTTCAGGATGGAGGGAGTTGCTGTCTGATTGAATCCAAAATGCAGGGAAATGCATATTATTTTCTCTGAGTGAAGGTTCTATGCAGACATAATGGCAGAGACAAAATTCCACAGGGGAGGGTGGGAGGAATTCTGATGCTAATAAGGAAGGGAAGAGTTTTCAGGTCTGACTTATTCAAGTTGACTGTCCAAGTCAGTTCCACTCACAAATAATTGCTCCACTGTTCATTTCATTTTGCCTGGGTAGACACAGTCATAGAAAGCAACTAAGTGGGTCACTTCTTTCCCTGGGTCATTTAAGAATATCCTTCCTATTGAAAAATGTCAAGATCTGTTTGGTGCAAAGGTAGCGAGGTCCAAAGTAGCTCAATATCAGTTTACCAATGAAAAACACACCTTTGTACCAGATCATTTTTTGTTATATTCATATTGTTTTCTTTCTGCATAAAAATGTCCTTTCAGTGCAGTTGGGGATTTTGTGAAAAATGACCAATATAAAATGACATCTATTTATTCAAAAGAATTATAGCTCAATTTGGTACTCTTTATAAGTGCATTTATTCACATCTATGTGTTCTGTGAATACAGTGCTCCAAAGGTAATTACAAGACACATCTAGCACTGTAAAGCTGCACATTAGAGACTGAGTTAAATAGACAATATTAGGTGCTCACACTACAGACACAGACATAATTTCTATCCAAAGTGAATATTAAGTACTAATTGGTTCAGGTGGGAACTTTTACTTACAGGGTGCTTCTCTGGTTCCCGCGCAGTCCCAGGGCCTATGTGTACACCTGGATCCCGTTGGTGAAAACCCAGGTTGCAAGTACAGCTTGGAAAATACATCTGAGGAGAACAATGAGGACATTTCACTGGAAGTGGGGGTTGTTGGAGGGTCCCCTTGGTCACTGATTTAAATAACCACAATGTTTTCTTTAGATTTTATGGTTTAAATCTGGCTTCATCCTAATTGAAAATCTAGGCAAGTCATTGTGTAGATTCTCTGTGTTCATACTGGTAATACTACAAATGAAAATTTCAGGGCGCTGGAGAGATAATACATTTTCTAAGATGCTTGCCTTGCATACAGCAGACCAGGGTTAAACCCTGAGGACCACATATGGTCCTCTGAGCTCTACCAGGAGTGATCCATGAGCACAGAGAAAGGAGTAAGTTCTGAAAACCTCCAGTTGTCAAAAATAAAAACAAAAAAATTACATAAGGTGAAATGATAATTATTTTTCCCTTTTGAAGAAACAAGAAATTCTTATTAGGAATATAAATCACTTTATGTTCTCTTCACAGAGGCTTGTGTTTAGAAGCAGCAGCTGTTGAGGTATCAATTAAGTTTTCTTAACTTGTAGTCAGGGACTACAAGTTAAGCATAACAAAAGTCCAGCAAGGAAATTAGGAATTAAGAGAAATCTTTCCCTTAAGGTTACTGGAAAACCAATGGCAATGGCGTAGAATCGCCAGTGAAGAATAGCCAAGAAGATACTCAATTTTCTCAAAGAATCAAGTAACTTGGGCATAGTTTTCCATGGTAAAGCATAAGCAATTTAACAAATACTAAGGAAATGTATTCCCCAGGTGTTAGTGAGTCTGAGAGGAAATCTCCATTTGCACTAGCACACAATAAGACTCCTGATACTTGAAACAGACTATGAAAACTAGGTGTTTCCATGAATTTTAAAATTAAAAAGCCTGGTTGATTTTTCAAGTACTGTTTAACAACTGATCTTACTGATAATGAAAAATGTGGGTTGTTCAGTCTATCTGTAGCAGAAGATCTCAAACTTTCCTTCTTATTCGAGAGATCAGGAGAACTTGAAAAACTAATGATGTATTTATAATATTTCTAATAATGTGATTGAGACTAAAACTATATTCATTACTGTTATATCAGAATCATCTTTGGGAAGGGACCCAGGTTTCAGTGTTTTAAATCTGCTCAGGTGATTCCAAAGTGCAATCAGCTTTGAGAAACACTGGTTTCTTGCAGAGTTTGAATGTCTTTAGTTGGAACATGACAAACTGAGGCATCTGAGAGAGAGAGAGAGAGAGAGAGAGAGAGAGAGAGAGAGCAACCACCGAGAGAAGATATAAATTCAGTGATGACAAAAGGACTTGGTGAATTTAGGTAAGGACAGCGTACCTGTTTTAATTGCCTCTCTAATTTTTCTTTCTCCATCTCACAAGCTTTAATCTATG
>JAJIBD010000551.1:22500-203229 GCA_021461705.1 Cryptotis parvus
AAAAATCCTCCCACTCCTATGAATTTTGCTATATTTTTAGTTCGTCACCTATATCTATTTTTACCAGTGTGTATTGTGACATGTATAAGCTCCAGTATATAAAAATCAGTGACAGAATAGGGTTACATTAAAAACTCTTCCCCCCCTTTTTTTGCAAAAGGATTTATTTGGATATGCTACTCAAAACAATGCTAGTTTTATTATAAATAGCATTGATAATAATATAGTTAACAGATCATTAAATAATTTACTACATCTTCCTGTGAAATCTGTCATCTTTTTCCTAGAGGGAATAAGACCTTTTAAAAGGAACACTTAGGCTATCATTATTTAAAAGAAAAAATTGGGTAGTTTTAAGCCATCACTTAAGTTGTTCTTTAATCCTAAACACAATTATATCATATTGCACATTAGATCATTTATTTCACTGACATTAAAAAGTTATAGATTATGTGAAATTAGAATCACTTGAAAGTTATAGTTTATAGTACATGGTTATGTGTTCCTCTGGATGCACCAGAAATAAGGATATAACCAAAAATCTATTTTTTCTTCATGTATTAGGGGTTAAGCCCAGGGCCTGACACATGCAAGAGCTTTTACCACTGAATAACATCTCTAGGAACTGATATTGCCAATCTTAGACAAAAATTTATCAATAATCTGAATTTAATGTCACAAAATGAATAAAATGGCATATTAAATAATATGGCAGAAGTAAAATAATTTCTGCAGCAACAAAATTTTTGCCTCCAGAAAACCTGAGTCTCTGGCACTTCCATAAAAAGTGATCTCCCAAGCACCACTGGAAGTGACCTTTCTTCACCCAGAGAAAAATAAAACATTTTCTTTTCTCTTCCATTGTTCTACAAAGTAGAGTGCATGAATTATTTTCAGAAAATCACTTTATTATTTTACCACTATTTCACTCCTTCTAATTTCTTAGGGTATAAAATGGTTCTGCTAAATAATTTTTAAGTGAAATTAGAAATTTCTTTTTTTTTGAAATTAGAAATTTAAAGTTAATCCTTGAAAATAAGTCAAGGAAGAAATTAAATTTAATTCACAATTAGTTTTGTATTAGGAAAGGAATAATGACTAGTTTAAAATTTACTGTAAAACTAAGAATCTTGAAGCTACAGAGATGCCATAACATGTTTCACAGCAATTTCCTATTTATTGAAAAGCATTGCATGAAATCAAATATTTTGTGGTTCATTTTCTTAAGCCCAAATTGCTTTTGCTTACATTTGTCTTTATTAGCATCAATATTCTACGAATATGACAATTTCCTGGGTCTACTTTTAATATACTTTATTGCACTTAATTTCAGTATGCTTACATTTAATATGTTATTTTCCAACACACTATTTAGTATTATCTGGCTGCTTTGAGGGTACTCTGGTTACATCTAGAAATTTGCATCTGGTAAACCTAGAAATTCACTGAACTAAATTCTTGGTTGAACTAGATTATGTATATGATATTTAGAAACATCTATGTTTTAGAAAGACATTCTAGCATAATTCTTTAAAGAAAGTTAGAAGAATTTTGAGAAAACATCACTAGACTGGAGTGTTTTAGGCTTGAATTTGAGCACTAGATAGTTCAATTTCCAACCAAATAAATATTATGAGAAAAGATCAAAAGAAATAGATTTCATGAAAAATTTTGGATTTCAGTTTCATTGGTTGCTATCTCCTTAAAACACAAAAATGAAAAAGCTCTAGTCAATGATTTTAGGTGCTAACATCTCAAAAATATTCCTATGTTAATTATCATAAACTAAAAATTTTGTTTCTTTTTGCTTTTTTGGATTATACCTGGCAGTGCTCAGGGATTACTCCTGGCACTGCACTCAGGAATTAGTCCTGGTGGTGCATGGGGGACCATATGGAATGCTGCATGAACCCAGATCTGCTGCTTTGAGGCAAATGCTCTACCTGCTGTGTTATCTATCTATCCTAAGATTAAACTTTTTAAGAAAGAAAATTAAAAGATACATGTGGTTTTAAAGATGACTTTGCTTTAATTTATACCTTAGAATGTAGTCTGTTTAACTGGGATTGTGAGGTTTGGTAAATTTTCTGTAGTTGCTCTTTCTCTTGATTAAGCCTTTCTCTGTCCGACCGTTCTTTTTTGAAGTCTTCTTCATATATTTGCACCTAGAAAATATTAACTTAAAGTTACTGTTAGCTTCCTTTTCTCTTATTGTACTTCTCTAGTCTGAGGTATTTCTATCTTCTCATAAATATTTCAAGGTAGGATTCCCCCTGGATACATAAGACTATAATTTTATTTTTAACTTTGTTTAGAATGGCAGTTATTAACCTCTTCCTTTTTGGCATGAATCTAAAATTCATAAATAATAATATAAATATTTGGGGGAAAGTACCCTCACCCATTATTCTGCTGCATATTTCATTATGTGAACATCTTTGTCCACTACTCACTGCTAATTGTCACTGTTTTGGGATAAATCATCCATCCCCGATTTAGGGACAGTGGTTTAGTGCTGGCCTCCCAATGTGCTGTTTGGACCCAGTGGTTCTGGGGACTACCAGACCCACACCCAATGCTGATAAGGAGTCATCAGGGCTATAACTGACAATCCTTGGGAGGACAGGGATTGAACCCAGATAAGGTGCATGCATGCACCCTAACCTCTATATTATTTCCCTGGCCTCCTAAAGTTCTATTGGATATTTTCTACCTCTGCACTCAGGGATTACTCTTGGCAGTGTGTCAGTGACCTGGGACTGATCCCAGGTCAGCTGCATGCAAGGCAAGAACCTTATATAGTGTGTGATATAGTATGCTATCTCTTTAGTCCTAAAATGTTTAATACCATATATAGAACCTTAAAAGTTTTATTCACCAGAAATTTTGTGAGAGAATGATACACCAGTCAAGCTGACATTCTGTTTCTTGTTATTTTGGTTGAGAGCTGAAGTTCAATTCCAGACATATTTAAGCTAACATTCTACAAACAGTTGCCAGGATCATTTGAAATTGGAGAAGATCGTCTGATCACAACTGAGCACTGTTTATCAAACTCAGCACCGACATGGATGTCATCACTTTTGTCAGATGGCCAAGATTCTAGCTCAATTTCTTAGTGAATTTAAGCCCCGTCAGTGTTTCCTGTGGCACTTGATGATGTAATGCTTACGGGTACCCATTTAGAAATGTGAATGCTTGAAATGTGTATATAGAAAGTAGCAAGAGTGCCACAGAAAAATTATGGAGATGGAATTTGCACTTCACTTGGGGATTCTGAAAAAAATACCTGTCATTGTCTGTATCAAGTATGAGCTAAACCATTACTGAAAATCCATGTGTGCGGTTGACTCTCACATGTGGTGTGCATTACATGAGCGTGGAAGATGATCCAAGTGTCAGAACATAAGCAGTACTTGTTTTTAAGAGGGGTTGAGAATTTCAGTGGCGCTATAACACTCTAAAAATGACTCCTATTTTCTCTTGGGTTTATTCCTAAGATATTTATTTGATCCTGGAAGTAATAAAGCATAATCTTCCAAAGGGGTTGATAGGAGCGATAGCCCACATTTAACCATCAGTGCTTTACCCTTATAAAGTCAATCACAGAAATAATGTAATTGCTAGATTCTTCACTATATTGCTATAAGTATTGCTAAATTGGCAATTAATCAGAGCATAAAAGTCAGCATATCATATGCAAGGATATCAGAAGAAAACATTATTTTCCAATCTGTTAGTCTTACCCCCATCCTCCCAACCCCCTCCTTCCCATCCCCCCAGTCTCACACACTGTTCATATATTACTGACAATGTGAGCTCCAGGGAGGAATTTCTATGTATAGCCTGGGTTCATTCATATACCCATGAACTACTCTAGTCTTTTACCTACATTCGTTTATTTAATCTCTCATAGGAAAAGAGATGTGATGTATAGGTGGCCCTCAACTAATCCAATAGCAGCTGGACAAACTAAATTTAGATTCAAATAGTGTATAGCCTGTGTTATAGCCCTGCAGACTTATGCTACAGATAGACACAGAAGTTTAGAGAGTAATTCAGCGCTCCTGTTGCTATCTACCTAGTGATGGTGAATGGGGTCGAATGAGGAGGAACATCAGTTCATTGCTAGGTGGTGCTACTTGTATGTGGGGATAGTAGATCTGAGTCTTCAGGGATTTTAATAAGTATTCCAGAATTTTAAAACTTCCTTTTAAATCTTCCCATTTGGTTTTGGAGGCCTTGAGACCAGCATTTGCAGATTAACATACAGAGTTTTGATTAATACTCTTTTTTTCAAAATAAATGAAATCTACATGAAATCTCCTAGATCTATGGTTAATAGAATCTCACCAAGAGTTAATTTGCATGCCCCTCTTTCATTGTATGATCTTGGGCAAGTCATTTGCTGGAACTCATTTCCTCTTTTACAAAGTATGAGTTGGGCAAGATTAAATATTTGCATCATGCTTTAAAATGAGATGATTGAGGGGCCGGAGAGATAGCACAGTGGGTAGGGCATTTGCCTTGCATGCAGCCAACACTGGTTTGATCTGCAGAATCCCACATGGTTCCCCAAGCACTGCCAGGAGTAATTTCTGAGTGCAAAACCAGGAATAACCCCTGAGCATCCCTGGGTGTGAGCCCCCAAATAAATAAATAAATAAATAAATAAATAAATAAATAAATAAATAAATAAAATGAGAGGATTGAAATAAAATCAATGCCCCAAATTGTGAACAGGTTTTGAATAGTAAAACTTCCAAAAAGGTCTAAAGGAGATTGAACAGAGGACCAGAATTCTCCACATGATCATACAGTTTTGAGATCTTACCTGTTGCTTGAGAACTTCCATTTCTGTTCTCAGCTCCCTCGTGGCTGCAGTTCATTTCAGGCTTCCCCAAACCAAGCTCAGGAAATGAAGAATACTCAATTTTCAAGGCATCCTGCAGTGCCTGTGTTATGAGACAAGCATACAGATATCTCCTAGAACTCCACATCAGGTCAGATGAATTCTCCTATAATTGTTACAATCATCTCGAATGCATGCACTAAGTAGACTTTTTATTTATTTATTTTCTTGGTTTTCTTTTTCTGTTGCTCTTTTTTTTTTTGCTTTTTTTTAGGGGTCACACCCAGAGACTCTCAGGGGTTATTCCTGGCTCTGCTCAGGAATTACTCCTGGCAGAGATCGGGGACCATATGGGAGGCCAAGGATCGAGTCTGGTCAGCTGTGTACAAGGCAAATGCCCTACCCACTGTGCTATCGCTCTGGCCCCTGTTGCTGTTGTCTATTTTTTGGGGGAGGGGGATTTGCAGCTCTGCTCATGGCTTACTCCTGGCTTTATGCTCAGCTATGGTGGGCTCAGGGCACCATATTGGGTGCTGGGATTGAACCTGAGTCTGCTCCAGTCCAGGCAAGCTCCTAACCCACTGTATTGTCCTGAGGCCACATCAGGTGGAATGTAACCTCCATGACTAATTGTTTTCTATCTGATTTTCTAGAATATATGTATTTTTACCAGAATTTATGTCCTTTCTCCACAAATAAGTGTAATTATTTAGCTCTCATAGATATTTGGCAGAGCATGGATGTTGAAATTCCCTTGCCTAACCAATCATGAAAGGAAATAACATCCATAATTGCTCTCTAAATTCCTAACTGCAATTATATATACTCTGTCAATAGCAAGGAAACTTTAGAAAGCTTCAGAATTACCTAGATAGGTGACAAATGTACTCATCTAGAGGGACTGCCCCAAATACTCTGATCTGTAGACAGAGCCTGAGAATTTTCATCACTCAAAAAAGTTGATGGTATTGCTTTAGGTGGCACTTTTGTGTGTGTGTGTGTGTGTGTGTGTGTGTGTGTGTGTGTGTGTTTATGTTGACCACACCCAGTGGTACTCAGGGGTTACTACCAGCTCTATGCTTAGGGTTACTACTGGTAGTTTTATGGGTACCATATGCAGTGTCAGGGATTCAGCTTTTGTTCAGCTGCATGAAAGGCAAGTGCCAAAATCCCTGTACAATCTCTCTAGTCCCCTAAATGGTATTTTGATTCTGCTGTCTAAATGTGCTCCCTGAAGAGTGAGAGAAACCCATGGTAATGTGACTATATATATACATGTATATATATATATATATATACACACACACACACATACACACATACATACACACACACACACACACACACATATATATATATACATGTACATATTGAGTGCTATGCTTTCCTAGCATCTTGGTGTTTTCATCATAAAAGCAAGGAGTGGAAGGAATTAGATACTTAGATTTACTAACAAGATTTCATCCTTACCCATTAGTACATGATATTCTCCCATAGATTATACTGTGTCAAAAAAAGCACAAGAGATAAATACGAGTCTTTTTTCTTGATTCTGTAGACCTTTGGTTCAGAATGAGTTCAGTGAAATGATTGCCCCAAATAGTAAAAAGAACAAAACTCATCCTGGTGATGCTTTAGAGCTCAGATATAATACAATGAGTTTCACATTATAGGATTAGTACTTTACATAAGAAGAAAAGGTTCACTCTCTGAGCTTCATACCTCTGGGAATTGATCGAATTAAAGAATTCCTCTGTGAATTCGTCATTAATAATTTTTTTTTTTGCTTTTTGGGTCACATCCAGCGATGCTCAGGGGTTACTCCTGGCTTTTTCACTCAGGAATTACTCCTGGCGGTGCTCGGTGGACCATATGGGATTCCGGGGATCAAACCCGGGTTGACTGCATGCAAGGGAAATACCCTACCTGCTGTGCTATCTCTCCGGCCCCTCATTAATAATTTTAATGATAGTGTTAGTAACTTACTACCGTACATTATTAAACAATGTGGTCATAAGGTACCACATAAATATATGGTCTTGTCTATGTGAAAACAGATGAGGAATTTCCAAATAGAATGTCTTAAAGTCTGTAGACACTGTCCAGTCTGATGTAAATTTGTGAATTATAAGAGAAAGTTAAAACCCCACCCTAAGTTATAAGAGAAACAAAATCTTTTCTCTCCCTCTAACAATAATTAAAACAAACAAGAAAAGAATCTCTTTAACAATTTGTATTTTGTTAACATTTGTTGCCAAAAGCATGGTTTAAGGAAATATAAAAGTTAATTTTGTAAGTTCTAATTTTAAAAACAGGACAGTAGTAGCAATATCAAGGGTGTCACAACAATCGAATGAATGCATTTATTTGCATGACATATATATATATATATATATATATATATATATATATATATATGTACATATTATTATACCAAAATCCAAGGTCAGGCAAAGCATGGAACAGGAGGTCTTGTCAAAGGAGGAAATTATCACAAATGTGTGGGACTCAGAGGCTAGGTAAGACAGAGAATGGAACAGTGTGCTAATAATTGTTGAAAGTGCTGATACCAACCTAGAACTAAGCATTAAATATAGACAAAAAAGATACACATGATAATCTCTTAATGTATGTATTGTAATCCACAATGTGGAAGGGAAGGAAAAGAGAAAAAGAGAGAAAGAGAAAGAATTTAAGAACCTGCCACAGAGGCAGGCTGGGGGGGGAGGGAATCGGAGACGATGGTGGTGGGAGATGGGCACTGGTGGAGGGATGGGTGCTGGAACATTGTATGACCGAAACCCCAAATATGAACATCTTATGAACATCTTTGTAACTGTATATCTCACGGTGGTATAATAAAATATTAAAAAAAATATATGCCACTTTTCATATCCTACACCAGTGATTTTTCAAACATTTCATACTTGCAGGCCAATCGACACCCCCCCAACGAAACAGTACCTGTGAAAACTACTCTTCTAAGTAAGGATGGATTACTTTGGGGGGTGAGGGGCTGGCAGGAAGGAGCCCACACCTGGTGGAACTCAGGGCTTCTGGTTATTGATAGGCCCAGGGGTCACTCCTGGCAGTTTTAGGATTGAACTGGATTGGCTACATGCAAGGCAAGTGACTTACCTCTGTGCTATGCAGCCCAGATAGATCATTTTATGGTTTTGTTATATTTAATTTTCTGAATCTATGATATTTTCTGAATCTATGATAATTTTCCCTCATGATATTCTTCTAAAATTTTTGCAGCCAAGTCATTGGCTACCTCAGGAATTTTCCACGTTTCTTAAACAAGCCCCTATAACTAAAGTAGCCACTATTAGCAATTTCCTAAGCAAACCTTTTGTCCAATTCACCCTGGTGAGACCTCAGACAAATCAATTTGCCCTTGGGTGGCACTGGCTGCTTAGCCTCAGGTAATTTCTTTCCCTTTAGTTAAAACATCTGGCTTTTGAAGAACTGGATGAAAACTATGCCCTTGGGTAGTTCTTTCAAAGCCAATAAGTAGAATTGAGTACACATACTTCTGTGGACTTCTGAAAACCATATGTTAATTACGAAACTGACATCTTACAAATTTCTGAGTGAATTGCTCCACAGGCAGGCAGTTTGTGCCAGGAGGACAGGCTCCAGAGACCAGGCTGGGATTGAGGTTTTCACAACTGGTTGCACAAATCAACATTTTGAATACTTTCTACTTATTACAGTGATTAAGAAAGATAAAAAAGAAAAATTGTCACTGTAATGGCATACTTTCTAACATTTCAGGATCTCTCTATGTAAGTGCTAAATTAGAAAAAAATACCCACTTGATTACTAATCATTGTTTTATCTGTATTTTTTTATCATCTATATTTTTCTAAGAAACAGTTTAAAAGATATTTGTGTGGAAAGACATCTTTTCCTGTTTGAACACCCTTTTGTTTTTATACATTACTTGAATATAATGCACTATGTCCTTTAATCATAAATCTTAGATCCAGAGCTGGCCATTGGGCATTTATGTACCAGCTAATCAAGTTCATTAAATCATTTATTTAAAAATATTTAAGAAGAAGGCCATATTTTAGCAACCAGAGCATTGAACAAAAGAGAAAAGCTCAGGAATATATAATAGCTATTTTATTACTTTCTTCAACTATGTACATAAAATTCTATTTTATAGCTGCACTATTATAAAATGAATATATTAATATAAAATATTTTTCAACTTAAATGTTCATGCTCCCTTTGGGAAGCACATATACTAAAAACTTGGATGTTCATTTTGCACTTAGCATTTGTAGAATAACCAATTTAAGGATCCCTATATTAAGTACTATAAGCTTTCAACTATGCCTACTATTGAATATAGCACCTAACCTGCAATATCCTACTTGCATGATTGGTAGGCATGAAACAAATAATATGAGCATAAGACATTAAACATATAATAGGTTTTTTTTTAAATTCCAGGAAAAAATCAACAAAATAGTAAATACTAGAGGTATAGTATGTCATTTTAATTAGCATAGTAGAAAAGTCCTTTTTAATTGGTAGTTCCCAAAAAATATTTTCTGATGTTAATTTTTCTTAGTGAGATTTGGTCACAGGCAGCAGAAAAAATAAGTATTTTTCTGACTTAACATATTTTAGTTACTACAAAAACAGATCCATGAAACTGAAGGTCCATATGGACATAAGCAAAAATTGAATAAATAAAACAAATTAAAAATCTTCACTATTGATCTTTATAGATTTATAAGTTAGTCCCTATGTTCAGGGAAACGGGCTAGATGAACATCAAAAATGAGAAAGTTTCTAAAAGAATCTCAATGTTAATGCTGCTAATTCATTTGGGGAGGGAATTTCTAACTCAAAACTAAAAGGTAGATTTATTTTCCTGAATTTGTTCTCTGTTTCATTTTTCTCTCTTAGGGGCAAGGCAGAGAAGTACAGTTTTTATGAAGTCAATCCTTGCTTTCCCTTTTCTCCTGCACAATAATTTGCCTTACAGACTGAACATAGCATTTCTAAGGTTCCCTTTCAACTATACTGAACCCTTTGATATTTAAATGACATCTCTGAACACTAGTTAACTTAAAGGTGACACAGTGTTCAAAGTATAAACAATAGAGTGTTTCCAACCACCTACTTCTATCCTAGAAGACAATTTCTGAGGCTTTGGTCAAGAAGTATTGAGATTGAGTGATGTCTATCAAATTCAATCATGGCCTACATGGTCCATCCATAATTTGGTTCTTAGAAAAGTCAGCATCAGCAATGGATTTAAGGTATTCCTTGAACAAATCAGTGATTTCTTGTCTCTAGGAAAGTAAACTATCTGTCTATAAGACACATGTGTACACACACACACACACACACACACACACACACACAGAGGAATAGCATTCCTCTGCAGCAAATCACAGGTAACACCTTGCAATAAAGTTGGAACAAAAATATCAAACCACTTGAATTTTCCCAAGAGACATGCCCTCCACCCCAACCCATTAATGGTGAATTTTAGATTGATTCTTGGGAAGGCAGCTGTCTCGACATTGTGTGTGTGTGTGTGGGGGGCGTGTTGTTCAAACTGCTTCCATGCAATCTTACAGAACACCCAACCCCACATTGATGATTTTAAAAATAAGTCTGTTTTCTCAGGATCTTTTTTTTGTTTTTTTGACAGAAAGGGATGCTATCATTTTCATATAACTACTTGCTTTGATCACTTCACTTGAATCCCGTTATTCATTGATTTGCTCGAGCAGGCGCCAGTAACATTTCCATTGGACCCTATCACGTGCCAATGTAGCCCAATGGCATCTGGTTGATTCAGGAATATGAAGAGCCTCAAACCGTTCCTTCAGGGAACTACTTGCTTTATGTTCTTCAAACTAAAAACAAAATAAACTTTTTAACTGTCCTCTCTCATTTTCCCTCATTTCTCTTTTTAATAGTGATTCCTTATAGAATGGATCCCTTTAAGCCTTCTTAGCCCAGCAGGGCTTTCTGAGAACTTCAGATACAAGTGATTTATAAAATTATGAAGACTTCCCTGTGCAAGTCTGAGAGCCCCAATGTAAAAAGTAATTTTTGTTGTAATTCTTTTGTTGTAATTTTGTGTTGTTTAGTCTGGAATGTTTTTAAATTTCGCCCTTCCCCCTCGTGACATCCCCAGCTTGATCTGCACTGATACCTTATTAAGACGTTTGATTTCACATTCGTAATGTTCCTTCTTCTTGTTTGCAAGAGCATTTTTTTTCCTTCAAAAGCATGTTTTCTTTCTTCAAGTCATGCAATTCTTCATTAAGACCCTCCTTTTCCTTTGGAAGTGAAAAAGCAAGGAAATAAGATCACAATAATATTGTAGGAATATTAATGAAATCAGATAAAAACAGGACCTGCTAAATTTCACTGAATGTTACGGTTATATTCTCTGGGTGGAAGGGAGGATTATGGTACAAGAAATCTTTTATTTTCTCTTCAGTTTTCCTAAGTTTTGTGACTCCCCCCCCCCCCCGAAAAAGACATCAACCTCCCCTAGAAAATGATATAAAACTCTCTATTCCTCACTTTCAAGGGTCAAAATCAGCCAAAGAAGCTGGTTCTATGTACTGTTTAAAGATAATGGAGCAAGTGCTCTATAAAAATATTTCAGGGTTCCTAAGACAAAAAAAAAAAAGGAATCGCTTTCACTACTCACTATATTCAAACCCAATCTTGATTCATTCTGTATTGGAGAGAGAAAAGTTGATGGGACAGAAAGAAAACTTCTAGAAAATAACATACACACAGACACACACACACACACACACACACACACACACACACACACACTCACACCAACACCAGCTCACCCTGACTAGAACCAGAGGATGTGACTCAAGTGGCAAATCCAAGACCTCTCATGTCAAAGACCTTGAGTTCAATATCTGACCTTTGTAATACAATCATTAATAGAAGTGTCAGATTATCTCCATTCCTATGGTTTTTAATTATTATTCATAATAATCATAAATAACAATGTTAATGTATAACAATGTAAGTGTCAGATAAACAGGCAATATTGCTTTTCTTTTGTAAGAATTTTTCTGGTCCAGTATTTCTAATATATGGCACAAAACTCCATTTATGGACATAGTATGACTTAATAAATTCAGACTTAAAGCCTAAATTTTGTATTAGTGCATGAAATTTGTGTTCTATCCCACCAGCACAGCAGAGCCTGGCAAGCTACCCATGTCGTATTTGATATGCTAAAAACCAATAACAATTATAGACCTCATTCCCATGACCTGAATGGATGGTTTGAGGAGCAGATACCCTTGGGCTACACTAGCAGCTACAGGTTATATGGAGATGTTACTGGTGCCTGCTCGACAAACAACAGGAAGACAAGTGACAAGTGAACAATTAATATTAAAATAATATCAATTAAATTAATGTTGTTACTAGTACTATTAATTTAATTTTATTATTATTATTATTTGCTTTTTTGGGATCACACCCACTGATACTTAGGGGTTACTCTTTTTTTTTTTTTTGGGTCACACCCGGCAGTGCTCAGGGATTACTCCTGGCTCTACATACACTCAGGATTTACTCCGAGGTGGCGCTTGGGGACCATATTGGATGCTGGGGAATTGAACCAAGGTGGGCTTAAACCCAGGTTGGCCACTTGCAAGGCAAACACCTTACCTGCTGTGCTATTGCTCCTGCCCCCCTTAGGGGTTTTTTCTTGGCTCTGCACTCAGGAATACTCCTGCAGTGCAGGGAGACCACGTGGGATGCCAAGGATCAAACCAGATTGGCCACATGCAAGACAAATACCCAACTTGCTGTACTACTGCTCCGCCTCCAGAGTCCTATGTTTTAAATAACTAAAGCAAGGCTAGTTGCTTAGGCATGAACAGGCTTTAAATTTAGATAATATTTGTCTTCTAACTCAAATATATATTTGAGATAGTAAACTGGAGGAGTGAATTGAATTCTTAATGGAGTTGAAATTTGTTTTCATTTTTGTGTGTGTGTGTAGGTGTGTATGTATGTACTGTGCATGCGTGCATGTGAGTAAGTGGGGATTGAATTTACACATGTAAAACAAGTGTTCTAGCACTGAGCTATATTCTCTACCAGGAGTCTGAAATTTTATCTAAATCGAATTAATATTCCAGACTTAGGTAAATCAAATGAGACAGTAGCTACATATATTTGGTAGTTTAGTAATTAATATTACCTAATAAAATAGTCAGCTTTAAATGATCTATTTTAAGGAGAGAAATGGATAGCAGGTAAGGTGCTTGCCTGTGGCTGATTCAGATTTGATCTCTAGCATCACATATACTCCCTGAGCACTGCTGGGAGCATTCCCTGACCACAGCTAGAAATGCCCCCCCCCACCAATTTTTTAAAAGACCTATTTTAGTTCTTGTTCTTTAAAATGAAAGCATTTTACTTGCTTTTGTCTAAATTCAATGGAGCTATGCACTTAGAAATTGTAAAACAATGGGGACCGGAGAGATAGGCCAGTGGGAGTAGGGCAGGGAAGGGCAGGTGACCCAGCGTCCCATATGGTCCCCCCAGCACCGCCAGGAGTAATTCCTGAGTGCAGAGCCAGGAGAAACCCCTGGGCATTGTGGGTCTAACCCAAAAAATCAAAAAAAAAAAAAAAAAAAGAAAGAAATTGTAAAACAAGGGGCCAGGGAGATAGCACAGGGGTTAACATGCTTACCTTGCATGTGGCTCAAAAAGCCAAAAACCACAAAAAAGAAATTATAAAACAAGAAAAGGCTTGGTAAAACATCAGGCTTGAGTAAAATAAAAACAGTTGAGAGGCTGTTGAGAGTGGTGTGTCAGATGTGATACCTGTCCAGTTTAGGTATGCAAGCACACTTCCACCTTCTAGGAGACACTGCAACTCCCAGCCACAGATGGCTCAAGATGGGCTGTGCACCTGTCCCTCCTCCACCATTAATGTGCACATCCTTAAATGTTCATATTAATCTACCCATTTTAGTTTGAGGGACTTTAGCCTAAATTACTTAGCCAACCTGACTTTTCTTTCTATGTACAGCACGGCCCCACCTCCCCCTCCCGCCCGCCCCTCGGCAACCAGAAACAGGATTCAAAGCTTGTGGGGTCTAGAACTATAGTAGCAAAAGCTCTGATAAAGGCATCTTTGTTCCAGCTGCACCAGGCTTTTAGTTCTTTATTCAACGGAAGAACTGATCCTTTTCTCTTAGATCACTTAAAAGAACGCCATCCCAGCTGCTGGGGTTGGGAGGTGGGGGGGTTGCCTTGGTTCCAGGTCTGGTTGTGAATGGAACAGGAAAGAACTAGGACATTGCCCTAAGGGAAGATCTACACCTTAGTTCCCTGACTCATGGTGACAGAGTCCCAGTTAGGAAATTCTGGACTGACAGTGGCCTCAGATTGAAGCATGCTTGAAAGTACACTAATGCTTCATCAAGTGCTCACAGGTTTTTGCATCTCGATTTTCCTGAATATCTCTACAAAAAGTGAGAAGCCATGAGAACCTCAGGGGTTCCTCCTTTTCTTTTCCACCTTAAGTGCCCCAATAACTGAAAACAAAACCAGAGTGTGTTTAAGGGGAAACTATCAGAAGGGCCACTGTCTGTGTTTCTAGCAGGAATTAATGGAAACTTTGAATTTAAAATCTGAGTCCAGGTTCAGATTCCATCTTCTCTGGTATTCCTTAATCAACCATCTCAAGTCATCTAACTTTGGTACACATAAGCTTTCTCATCTTTCAGATGGCAAAACAGTTATTTCTCTGACATATTTGAGAATGTTAGCAAGATCATGAGAGTGACCTACTTTTCAAACTGTCCTTTAAGGCCCTGATAGTACAGCTGGCTGGGTAATTGCTTTGCACGTGGCTGACCCAGGATTTGATCCTCAGCATCCCATAGGTTACCCCAAGCGCTATCAGGAGTAGTTTCTTAATGCAGAGCCAGGAGTTATCCCTGAGCCTTCACCAGGTGTGACCCAAAGAGACACATACACAAACAGGCAACTAGCCACAATGTGTAAAATAAGAGGGAGAGAGATGCAGAGACAACAGAGAGAGAGAGAGAGAGAGAGAGAGAGAGAGAGAGGAAACAGGTGTACCTGCTATTGAGGCAGCCTGGGGGTGGGGGGGGGGGGTGGGGTACATTGGTGGTGGAAATGGGGCACTGGTGGAGGGAGGGGTGCTGGAATACTGTATTACCAAGAACCAATTATGAACACCTTTGTAATTGTATGTCTCATGGTGGTATAATAAAAAATTTTTTAAAAAGTTTGGGGTGGTAAGTTACTTAGTAACTCATTATAACATGTTTTTTGGTGCATCAAGCTAAACCAATGTTTCTATATATATCATAAAAAATCACAGTTGAACATTTAGAGTAAAATGTTTTTGTGACTGTAAAAAGTCATGCCTGTTTATAAAACTGCGGTCTGTTAAAAAGCAGCGGTATGAAAAGATACCATCCTTTATCATTAACACTAGTAATGAAAATCTCAAGGTGTGGAAAACAAGGGAGAAAACCCCTATTTGCTCCTAAGTTCAGCTGCTCTAGAAATAGTATGAATCAGTTTTGTCTGCTGATAAAGCTGGAGGGTTCTGAAAAAGTTCCCTTTATTTAGGGTACTGGAGAGGGGCCTGGTCCTTGGGGAGTGGCCTTTGGGTCACAGCCCAGCCTTGCAGAGCATAGTTGATTTTCCTAAGGCTGCATTTCCTGCAGCAGAGCCCCCGCAGAGCGGGAGGCTGGAGCACATGCTCACCTCTCGGTGCTGCAATGGCTCCTGGGTGGGTTCCTGCGGTCGGTCGCTATCGAGTCCCTGTGGTCGCTCCGGGTCCAGCGTGCCAAACAATCTCTCTGTCGTTTCCAGTTTCGTTTCTAGCTCTGTGACCTGAGGAAGTCGTGGAGAGAGAGTTTGAAGACGCAGACCCCAAGTTTTTTTCACTTGCGCCGCTAGGAACCAAACCTGTCACTTCTAGGTGTCCCCAAAGCAAAACTTCCACTTCCCACAGCCCACTGGCCCGCTATAGATAGAGCTATTTGCACGAAAAGGAACTTCCTCTTAATAAGGTGAACACCACAACAGTTTTGAACTTCTTCCTCTACACTTCCATATCCCGTAGGGAAAGCACCCGACTGATCTTTGCATTCCCAAAGCACTGAGAAAGCACATTCTGTTTCATTCCTTTATTTACAGGATGGAGCCCTGTGTTGAAGGCCCAGGGTAGTCAGACTTATTCAGAGAAGCCAAAGAGTAAGCACTTAACTTCCCCAGCCATTGGAATTCTAAACCAACCTCTGACCCTGGCAGGCAGTTTAAATATTAAACTGGAGCTCATGGTCTTTCAGATTTGGAGACTCTCATAACTGATCACAGGATTGAAAATTACAAAGTGTCCTTGGCCATGGTCTGTCTGGTGAAGTGGGGGACATTTCCTAAATCCATTACTTCTCTGAATATCAAAATGGGGAAGAAGTGAGCTGTACTATGTATTACTCACTTGTGGTCAAATTTCTTAACTCTGAATTATTTAGGGGATTTTACTTTCTCTTTTCCCCTCTCTTTTAAACCAGGAGAATTGCAAATTATAAATGGACTTCACCTAATTAAGCATACTGTTATCCCCAAATTCCTTTCTCATCAATGCTAATGATCCTTGGTAGAAACTGTAATAAATAGAGGGAATACTGTACTGTCTTTTCATCATACAGTTGCCACTGTTTGTGTCTTTATTTGTGAGAAATGACTTGTGCTGACTAATGAAAGAATTAGAGAGACAGCCTTATGTTAATAAAGTGAACTTCAAGCTATGGCTCACCTCATTTATATATGCTGTGTGTATCATTGCTGGTAACAAACCCAGCACCAGAATTATCTTTTTAGTTATGATAAAGGTACATAAAACTCCAAGATACAACCTCTGAAATATTTTTTAGTACTACTCTTTTGCTATGCTTTTTTAGTATCAAAAGTCCAATAATGCACTTGCCACACAGGCACCTGTCATTTTTCAACAAATTCCCCCTCAGCTGAAATCAATGATTCAGTGAAAATCTTAACACACTTGGACAGCCTATATTACCAGTTTAAACAAATTCCAAACAAAGAGAGGTCATTACCTTTTTTTTCATATAATGCTTTCATATTTCGGAATTGATAATCCCATTGCTGGTTAACTTCCAGGAGCTGAAAGTATTAAAATTTGGAAAATCAAGAAAGAATTTCTACATTTCTACATGTTTGGAAGCTTGGTCAAAAACAAATCGCCTTTTTTTTTTTTTTGGCAGGGAGCAGGGGGACTGTCTACACCTGACTCCTTTCAGGGCTAACTTCTAACTCTGTGGTCAGGGATCAGCCTTGGCTGTGCTTGGGGGAATTATATGTAATGCCAGAAATCGAACTCAGGGTGGCTGCATGTACATTCTTAAACATGTCCAACCTTTCTGGCCCTCTAATCAGTTTTGGAAGTGGGTGCTGGGCCACATCAGAGCGCTCATGGTTCTGCACTCAGGGATGATTCCTGGTGACCTTGGGTGACCATATGGGGGTTTGAGACCAAGTCAGCCACCAGCAAAGTAAGTGCATTATCTGCTGTACTCTCTGACTCTCAAATCGCTCTTTTTAAAATATGGAGATTTTAAAAGCCACATGAGGGCGGGAGCAATAGCCCAGTGGGTAGGGGTATTTGCCTTGCAAGCGGCCAGCCTGTGCCGGCCTGGGTTCGATCCCAGGCATCCCACATGGTCCCCGAGCACCGCCAGGAGTAATTCCTGAGTGCAGAGCCAGGAGTAGCCCCTGAGCATTGCCGGGTGTGACCCCCCAAAAAAAAAGCAAAAATAAACAAATAAATAAATAAATAAAAGCCACATGGAAGGCAGTGTTCCTTCTGCCAAGTTTTCTTGGACTGAGAGGATTGAAGTAAACACAAACGCATCTTTTGATAACTGGGTCACATATGAACAACTATGAAGTCTTAGATAAATCTTGGTAAGTCTGTTGAACATGTTATTGGTATCTCTTTGCTTAATTAATCTTGTTTATTTTATTCAACTAGAATGCTGTGAAAAATCATATAGTTTCCTATAAAATTAATTCATAAATGGAGTTTTTTTTCAAAAAATTACATAGATAACTATGAAATATTTTTTAAATTTTTTTTTATTTTATTTTATTTTATTTTGCTTTTTAGGCTATACTTGGTGGTGCTTGAAGTTTATTCCTGGCTTAGTGCTCAGGAATCACTCCTGACCACGATCGGAGACCATATTTTCACCAGTGCCATGGATCAAATCGAGACCAAAAGCAAGGCAAGTGCCTTATCTTCTGTACTATCTCTTTGACCCTCTTCCAGTTTTCTAAAATAGAATTTATATTAATATTCCCAAACCTGTAAATAGATCATCATTTGCTTATAATACTGGGATTGTAAAATAAACACATGATTTGTAACAGATACTCAGTGAATGGATTATATTACATTTTTTAAGTAAATATTTTCAAAAAATAAGGTTTGTCATAATTTAGAAGTAATTTAGGCTCCCGGTAATCTGAAGTGTTAACATCATGTGCTAATAGAAGGAAAAAAGAAACAATATGATCAGTATTTTCATTTCCTTATACGGGGAAACCCTCAACTTCCTGCAATATGAGAGGTTCTAACACTTATTAATATGTGCCAAAACATGAAAAACAGAGTCACACTGACAAAAAGGTAGCAAGACTTATTCCCATTTACAAAGAATGACAGTTACCAGGGAACTCTTATACTGAAATAGGTATAGTCATTTTGAATATGACTATATAATATTATATAGAGATGGCAGATCAGTTGGTATTTTAGGGAGTAGCATTTTTATGCCATGGTTACATTACTTCGCTGTAGTTCAGTATCTTTCCAGAAGAGCACGATATTTTATATAGACTCAGAAAGGAGATAGTAGGAATCATAGAAAATAACATGAAGAATGTGACCAATAGAATGGTTTAGAAAAGAAGTGCAAACCAGACAAAACAAACAGAATACTGAAATTGTTGCACTTTTCACTTCTTTGTCAAGAAGAATAAAGACATTCTAACATTCATTAGACTCAGAAAAATATAACTCATGGTATCAGTCACATTCCAATGACATTTTAGGAACAATTTTTTTTACACAATATCTTTCAGCCCTATGCAATTGAATGCCCATCTCATGTGCTCAGAGCACTAAGTCAACTATGCTCAAAGGCGTTGACAGTTTGAGTTTCAAGGTGTGTCAAAATGCAAAGCATAAAGGGTAGAGGTGAGAAGCTTCCATGATCTGTATAAAAGAAACAGATACATTTTGAGAAATTTATAATTATGGAACTTATAATGGAACTACCAGTTTTTATTCATTTTCCCAAACACAGAGAGCCTGAGTAATACGGAAGCAAATAGTTTAAAAAAATGCTGTCAAAATTCAGTGCAGTACTCTAGAAATAAGAGCTATGACCCAGCAACAAAATGAAAAGGCACTAAGTGATACACTCAGCTTAAGCATGGCACATGCTGCTTCGACTAATATTTCTGTATTACCTCTTTTCTCTGTTTTTCCAAATATCTTATCTTTTGTTCAAGATAATTTGTCAAATTCTTTCTTCTTGATGATTGAGCACACTAAAAATTAATAAATGATAGGTGAAACAAACTAAACAGTTGATAATAAACAACACAAATGTTCTTTACAACTCCATAGTTTTGATTGGTTTCTCTGTTGTGACTTATATAAAGATCTTGTACTAGCAGTAACCATCCTCTCACCATAGTCCTTTATATAGACCTGTTGAGGAATAAACTTTGTGTTATAGTTTAGACTGTGAATTATTTACTAAATCCCCTCATAAATTATAAATGCACCTCTACAATAGAAGGCAAAAAAAATTCAGGGTTTCAGGTCAGCCTCAAAGATGTATTTTAGGTAGGCATTTCTAAAAAGTTAGCTTTGTTGATGAGAAAAGGAGTGGTAGAGCCATAAAGAAAAAAGTAAAGAGCATCTGAAATGTCAAAGCTTGTGTGAAGTCCTGAGCTAAATGAATATATAAATTAATACACTAATGGCTACTATCTGATTAAAAACTATAGTCAGTTATCACAATGAATAGCATAGTTATGTTATAAAGGTGGGCATAGATTAGTATTGTTAATTTTAGCCATCAAGTATTACAAATTTAGATTACTAATAAATCATTGGCAATATGTTAAAATTAAAGACCCATTTTTCCCCCCAAGTTTGTGGTGTTCATTTAAAGCAGACAAGCTCTGGAAATTGTCAGCTCTCATCTGAATCAACTACCAGCAAAACTCACTTGAGAAATGTTTTCTCTGTCTTAACTCAATAGCTTTTTACTGTGTCGTCTCTGAATTATATACATAATACAATGAGTTGGGTGTTGTGGATAGTCCCTAAATCTGCTATTCAGTTTTAGGCTCAATAGTTATTGTGGACCATGAAATTTCTTGAAGATTCTAATGAATAATTAAGAAATAATTTCAAAACATGTTGGTCTTTGCTAGAGATAATTATGGGAAATGCTCTTTTGCAATCATCATGGGATTTCATAGACCTTTTACACTAGAAATGATTTATAAGGGGCCTGGAAGAGAGCTTGGTGGTCAGAGATGCAAGCTTTGCATCTGCAAGAAACCAAGTTTGATTCAAGCACCATGTGGACCTCTAATCATCACTGGGTGTAGTTCTAATTGCCCCCAGCACCGCAGAGGCTGGAGCAGCAATACTTTGCCAGGCTGAGCTTGGCAAAGCTCAGCCAGGCTGAGCTTGGCACACATATTATTTTTTTAGCTTCTTCAGATTCAGGCTGATATAAAGCCATAGTTTAAGAGGTGGTGTTCTTTTGGGTCAACAAATTCATGATATTCTTGCTTTTGATCTCAAGGTATTCCTTTTCTAGAAGCAATGTCACAGAATTCAGGTGACAAACCTGTTGAGCTCTTGGAAGTAAACTTTCCCTATTTTTGAAAATGCTCAAGAAACAGGACTCATTCTGGATTAAGACAGAATAAATAAAAGATATGTCTGATATGAGAGATGCCGTGAGTCATCTAGACTTACTGTGTCTGAACATATAAAGGCACAGTGAGCCGGGATTCTGGAACAGTGGTTCTCGCTGCAAAAACACCTTCATGACACTGTGGGAACATTTTAGGTATAATGCAATCCTCATGAACATGGGACCAGAATTTCTAAGATGGGAGTGTAACATCTCTCTTTTCTTGAGAGGATTATACTTTCAGAACAGTTTTAGGTTCATGAGAAAACTGCAAAGAAGGCACTGAAATTCTTCATATACTTGCTGTATTCACACATATCCAGTCTCCCCAAATATAAATAACCCTCACCAGAGTGGCGCATTTATTGCAATAAATGGACCACCACATATACATAATTTCCACCCCAATTAACAATTTGCATTAGAGTTTACTCTTGAGGCTAAACATTAAAGAAGTTGAATATTATAGAAAAATCTGTAATGTCTAAAAGTTGTGAACTACCACAAAACTCTCTCCTGTGTTCTGCATATATAGCACACCTTAAATAACTTCTACAGTGTATCAAAACTCACACTAAAGTTCAAGTTTCTCCCTTTTTAGACTTTGGAATGTGTATTAGGTCTCCTCAAAAAAAATCCCTTTTCTGTTTGCAATATTAATGAAAGAAATCTGTAACCAGCAAAGTACTTGCTGGTTACAGATTTCTTTATATATATATAATATATATATATATATATATATATATATATATATATATATATATATATATATATAGCCCCACCTCTGGGAGCCTAAATTAAGAATGATGAGGTGGACAGAAAAAAGAGATGGAGCACACAAATTATATAAGGGAGCCTCAGCTCAGTCCTATCATAGCATGGCCGCCCAGCACCTAAGCAGCTCCCCTAAACAAACAGAACAAACAAAACACAAGAATAATCAGAAAACATATTGCACTGACAAAAATAATGCAATAAATAAAATATGTTTTTCATGTATAATTTTCTATAGTCAAATTATAAATATTCTGACCCTTGATTTTTATTTTATAATTAAGAATTATTAAAAATCTATATACTAAATCTGTAAAAGACAGAGAAACTGTGGTAATGAAATGGTTTGTTAAAAATCCCTAATGTTTAATTAGAGATTTATTTGGAGATTAGTGTATATAAAAATATAAAATATAACGTAAAGTGTATATTAAAATGTATGTTGAAAGGAAGCACATTCCAGGGATCTAGATAAGTGTTAGGACACTCGATTTGGTTGTATGAAGCATGGGTTCAATTCCCAGTTCTACCAAAATTAATTAAATTAAGCAAAACCAAACAAACATAGTGATTGGAGAGGAACTTTTCATTAGTCATTACTTCACTTTCTGGTTATTAATGATGGCAATAAATACATATAATATTGCAATTTAATACAAATAATTTTAGTGCTTGATTCTGCAAAGGGTCCACTTGCAGAAAATTATTTGTTGTAATCTATACTTTTAAAGTATTTGGGCATTTATCTCTCATTTTTTAAATTTTTTTTATTATACCACAGTGAAACATAAAGTTACAAAGGTGTTCATAATTATTTCTTGGTAATACAGTATTCCAGCACCCATCCCTCCACCAGTGCCCTATCCCTACCACCAGTGTACCCACACATCCTCCCGCCCACCCCCAGGCTGCCTCAATAGCAGGTACCCTTTTCCTCTCTTTCTCTCTCAGTCTCTCTCTCTGTCTCTGCATCTCTCTCGCTCTTCTTTCCGTTTATTTCTCATTTACCTTAACACCCATCTCATTTTGAGTTAAATTCTAACATTGCAAAATTAAACACCTCTGTGAAAACAGAGTCCTGGTAAGTTTCCTGTGTATCTTGTTTATCTCAAAACATTTTTTAGAAACCGTATTCATTACTTGTTCATTTAGGATGATTGTTGAAGTAAACATTAATAGAATTAGCTATGGCATTGTGTATGCATATATTATATTACAGATTCCTTATTCTATAATATATTCTCTTGTTAACTATAGTAATACTATGGTCTCTCCAAATTTTAAATTGAACAAAATTTCTAAAAATAAGAAGCAAATATATGGAGCACAGAGAATTGGAGAGGTGAGAAATTTGGATAGGATCTAATTTTATTTTGTGAAAGAAGATACTGCTCAGAGGGATTAAGGAAAATACAGCCATCACCCCAATACATGTACATAATTGTTGAAAATTATAGAACATAGCTAAAGAAAGCGAATTAGTTATTTCTACCATGATTGCATAATTAATTATTAGAAATTCTATGAGTTCTAGGTATGGCTAGAATTCACCTCCTAGAAATATGTGTTCTTACCTCATGCTCTGTAGAATGTTCTGTATTGTTTGTTCTAGTTGTTCCCTCTACAAAATGTTCCATTGAAGTTGTTTTTCCTGGAGTCTTGGAAAAACAAAGGGAAAAAGAAAAACAGACCTCGTATACCTTTCTGGGTGAGACCAAAAACACGAAAGTTTTTCAAAGAACATACAGTTAACTTAGGATAGAAAGTCACAGCAATAGCTTTTCATTATAGTAGTGACTCCTGCATATGAATTAGAGAGAATAAGATTATAAGCACAGTGACTGTGATTTTAGCTTTTTTTCCAGATAGGGATTTCCCAGGATGTCTCAAGTACACAGGCAATGACTAAGACTGGCCCGGCCAATTAGCCTTACTATGGTATGTAAATTGTCATTCTTCCTTTACTGGCAGTTTCTCCCACTACAGGAGGAAGTTACCACAAACCCCTGGGCAAACCAATTCTTACCTCAGTGCTAGTTGCCATCACTTCACTGTATTTCCCAGAGCAATTAAGTAACTGATGACTTTTTGACAGATGGGTTATTCTTGCTTCCCTAAAGGCAAGATTTTCTGGCAATGCCTTATCCATGTGAATTAGCTGTTTGGAACTTAGTGAGTCATGCCCAAATCTATAAGCATGACTAATTCTTATGGAAATAATGGATATCCTTACAAAGAAAATGGGAATTGTTGAAATTTTAATCTGTATTGGCAGGAAGTTTTAAGTTGGCTCGGAAGGAAGTGGAAGTCAGTCTTTACCATAGATTAAATACAGATTTTTCTCTGTGCCTCACTGAAGGTAAATCTTTTGATTACACTGGCAGGTTAGTTTTAATTAGTTGATGTTTCATTTTGCAGAGCACTAAAGCAATGGAGCATAAGAGAATGGAGCTCCAAGATCTGACCACAATGAAGCAGAAGATTTCATTCTAGACCTGGAGGAGAGGGAGTGAAAGAAGAGGCAAGCAAAGAAAATGGAGAGAATGTTGCCATAAGGAGGAAAGTAATATTCTACCGTCAATCACTTAGTTTACACTTTTATTCACTTTTCTCCCCTATATGAGATAGCTACATATGAACTACATATGAGATAGTATAGTGGATAAGGTGCTTTACCTTGCTACTGAAGTTCAATCCACATTGGTTTCCCTCACTAATGGCCAGGAGGGAGTGATTCCCCAAGCATAAAACTAGTAGTAAGACCTGAGTGAGCAGTGTGCCCCCCAAAAAAAACATATAAAACAAAAGGAAGGACCTTTAATCAGTTAGCACCATCCATTGTATGTTGAGTGGATTCCAAATAAAAATAGGCCAAAATCCCTCTTTCCATGAAAGGAGATACACACATACACATACACACACACACATGCACACGTATGTATATACGCATATGAATCTGCAACTACACATCTCCATATACTGAATTGTAAAGGAAATTACAGATTAAGAAATTTGGACTGTATTGCATAGGCCTTGGGTATCTCCTAAAGACCCTCAAGCAAAGGACCTATGTGGCCAAAATGCTTTTCTTGTAAAACCCACCCAGGTCAGTTGCATTATGTAATAAATGGGTGAGGTTTACAACTATAATACTAGTTAATATATATGATTAAGAGAAATATTCAAAATACTTAAATCTCATGATAATCAAAGTATTTCACCACAACTCACCTGGAACACTCAGAATAGGCCACCAACAATAATTTTACATCTCTTTGGGATTCTTAGTGTCACCAGAGAAGGATTTCTTTATGTACTTATGAAAAAAATCTCTTCCTTAATTTTTTCCCTGCTAACCTTGTTTTCCCCACTAATAGTCAATGGCAATATTTCCTTCTTCTTAATGAAAATCTTGAACTTGACTCCTCATTTTCTCTCATAGCCTGTATGCAACCTATCTGAATATTTCATAGGTGCTTAAAATATATCCATAGAGAAGAATATGACATCGCCATAAGAGCCTAGACAACTTCCAGTTTAATGAGCAGGAGGTGGGGGTATGCCCAACTTAATAAATCTTCTTATTTTTTTAATAAAAATGGGAACTTCATGTGTTCTGATTTTAGTCAAGTGATGAGTTTGTTTTATTGAATCACCATGATATAGACAGTTAAAAGTTGTTCATGATTGAGTTTTAGTCATAAAATGTTCCAGCACCCATCCCTTCAAAAGTGTACATTTCCCATCATGAGTGTCCCCAGTTTTCCCATACACACACACCCATTCCACCTTTGACCTTTCCCCACAGCTTGCCTAGGTGACAGATACTTTTATTCTCTCTTTCTCCCTCCTACTCTTATTTTCCTTTTTAGGCATCGTTGTTTACAATATTGTTACTGAAAGGATATCATGCATATCACTTTACCTCCTTCCAGCACTCAGTTTTTGCCCAGAGTGATCATTTTCAACTATCATTATCATAGTGGTCTCTTCTGTCTTAACAGCACTCCCCCCTCCCTCTAAGTGGCAAGCGTCCTATCATGTACCAGTCCTTCTAGCCCTTGTTTCTACCATCTTTGATTATTATTCACATACTATTTTTTATATCCCACAAATGAATAATGTGTTTTAAATGTGTGCATTAGTGACTGCTCACAGTTATCTGTGTGAAACCTTGGCTCTCTCATGTAATAGGTGAATTCGGGCAAGAAGCAGAGCATCTTTAGTTTTCTTTTATGGGAGGACCCCTAGTGCTTAAGAAGACTGAGGATCCTCCTGGGACATAGAGTCAACCAGAATGGTTGGTCCAATGTTTGAATTCCTCTATGCAGTGCTGCTTGGGTCCGGTAGTACTTGGGGTGATTAGGGCCATATCCAGTAGTGTGGGGAGGGGTAGCAGAGGGGCATGGGGAAGTTACATTGTTATGGAGATTAAACTCAGGTCCAAAGCATACACTCCTGGCCACTGAGCTATCTCTCCATCCCGGTGAGCATTTGTGGACTAACCACCATCTCTTATGTGGATTATACATATATTCCACCACCACACCACACACCCCACACACACACACACACACACACACATATATATATATATATATATATATATATATATATATATAAAATAAACTCTGTTTATGTAATCTTGTTCCTCACCATCTCTCTTCTTGGCACCCTCAATTTATTAGCAATATAGTAACCACTGTGAATCCTTTAAAGCATGTTATTTCAGGTCAATTCTCTGCTCAAAACCATTTGTATGCTTCCTATCTCACACAAAATGAAAGCAGAACTTTCAAGTGTTTGTAAGGCTTGTAAGGCCTTATCAGGCTTGACTTCTTGAACCTCTTTCTCAGCCTTCTCCCGTTTGCTCCTATTCTACTCTGTCCTATTCAGCCACGGTCTGTATTTCCCTTAGACATCTGCATACAGAGCTAAGCCCTCACCTTCAGTGGGTAATTGGTTTTTTTGTTAGTTTGTTTTTTTAGGTAAGACCATAACTGGCAACCCTATTAAAATTGTTTTCCATCACACTGTATCACTGTCTTCCCATTGTTCATCGATTTGCTCGAGTGGGCACTAGTATCATCTCCATTAGTCCTGTCACAAGCAAGTGCAACCCAAGGAAATCTACTTGCTACAGGGACAGGAGGAGCCCGAAACCATTTCTCGGTTATGGAACTGAGGTCCATAGTAGTTACTAGTCTTTGGCATAAAAAGTAAATAAAACACGGTAGCTTGCCAGGCTTTACTGTGCAGGTGGTATAGTCTCAGTAGAAGGCTCTCAACCTGAGCATTTACTGATGAAACTTAAAGGGGGAAGATCAGGTTTTCTCTTGGATGGAGCTCTGAGGAACTCTGGAGTCTGGATGTTGAGAATGACTAACAGCATGATGTGTGGTTTGCTCTGGCTTCTTGCCAGGCTTACTGGTATCAGTTAAAACATGTCTATAACTGTTTGCTATGTATAAATGTGAAAGAAATTGGGAAGAACCTTATGCAAAATTCAGTATCCTATAAAAATATCGCACAGCCGCAAAGTGGCCTCACGCCAAGGGACATGTGGGTCTGGCGTGGGTGGGTCTCTCTCTTCCCGGGGCAACTGGCATGGAGGCGGAGGAAAGGGCAGGGCCCAAAACTCCACTCCGAGTCCGGCCAGCATGGTCTCTCCCGCTCATGAGAGCAAACCCTTGGAGCAATGTTGGACTCGGCCAGGGGATGGCTGAGCCCCTTACTGGGAGGTCAGCTCCATGGGTTGCTTCCACATGGGGTCGGCCGAGCAGCACAGCTGTGGGTCTGACGTGGTATGGTCTGGATCTCTTCCGGGGTTCCATCACAGCATTTTAAAAGTCTGCTTTTCTTGCTTCCTTTTACCCCAAATACCACAAATGATACACTCTGTGTTCTTATTTTTTGATGCTTTCTTCCATGAAAGCATAAAGTAGCAACTTTTGTCTGTTGATTCACTCCATATTTATCAAACTTAAAATAGTGTTCACTTCATTTCACTTCACTTGTCTTCCCGTTGTTCATCGATTTGCTCGAGTGGGCACCAGTAACATCTCCATACTTCCTGTTGTAAGCAAGTGTACCCCAGGTGCATCTACTTGCTCCAGAAACAGGAAGAGCCTCAAACCATTCCTTCAGGCCATGGGAATGAGGTCCATAACTGTTATTGGTTTTTGGCATATCAAATAAAACACGGGTAGCTTGCCAGGCTCTGCTGTGGAGGTTATTGTGTATCAATTCACACCCATAGAGTACTCAGGTACACCTAACGCCCTCATACAAATCAAATCCACAATGCTCCTGAATTGGACATATTTTCAAGAAATTGTAAAATGTGGGCTAGGATATTTGCCTTGCACTCTGTGAACTGGGGCTCAATCTTTGGCATCTCATATGGTCAGCAACCACTGCCAGAAGTGATCCCTAAGCACAGAGCCAAAAGCCATCCATGAAAACTGCCAGGTGTGGGCCCCAAACAAAAAACAACATCATAAAATTTTTTATAAAATTTTTTAAAAATTTTATAAAAAATTTATAAAATGAACTTAGTCCTATACTAAGTCCTTCTCTGACCTGGAAGTTTCTTTTCATTTTCTCTACTTTCCAATAAACTTTCTTAAATTGTAATTTGCTTTCTGGATTGATGGGAGGTTTCCAGGCACTATTTAGGGAACTTAGGAACCATTTCCAGCAGCACAAGGCCCAGCGGGTTGAGTGATTTAGTGCTAGGAGCTGTTAATACAATAGTAGACCAGGGCCACATTCTGAGGCACTTGAGAGATCATACGGGATGAGGAATTATATTCAGGGTCTTGAACATTCAAAACATATATCCCTGACCACCAAGTTATCCCTTTAGCTCTCCAAACTTCAACTTTATTATCTTTGAAACTAGTGAATATTCTTTCATGTATGAAGACTGGATTTAAACTAAGATAGATGGCTAAGAGGACCATTCCAAATTCCCTAGCTCATTAAGAAGATATGCTCATAGCAAATGTCTCTGGTTGGTGCCATTAGAGTACTGGTATAGCAGGTTTCCATGGAATCAATCCATTTCTGTATGAATTTTCAGCAGGAAATCTCAGCACACCTCTGCTGCTCAGAGTGCAGCCCAGAGAATTATCATAGCAATGCACAAAGTTATGTGCTTTGTTTCCAAATCAGAAATGAAAGGGTAGGAGAATCAGTCCCTTTTTTACAGAAAGCAATACACTTATTCCAGTGTATTTATTTGCTTTCTATTCAGTTTGTAGATAGTTTAATTTCCTTTGTTGGCTAAATGATCAATGTTATTTTGTCTCCATACCACCTTTAAAAATATTTTCTTGGCTAACATTAGCATCCCCACCCCCCCCCCCCCCCGGCCCAGCGGCACCCCCACCCCGCAGAACCCACCAGCCACACCCCCACCCACCGCCCGCCATTTCACCCCCCACACCCACCCACGACCCCCCCCCACACACACCCACCCTGGCCCCCCCCCCCCCCCCCACCCCCCCCCACCCCCCCCCCCCCCACCCACCGGCCCCACCCCCAACCATCCCCTCCCCCCCCCCCCCCCACCCCCCCCCCCCCCCCCCCCCCACCCCCCCCCCCCCCCCCCCACCGCACCCCCCCCCCCCCCCACCCCGCCCCATCCACACCCCCACCACACCCCACCCCACCCCACCCCCACCGCACGGCCAAACCACGAGCGGTTCCCCCCCCCCCACCCACCCCCGCCCCCACCACACACCCCCACCCACCCCCCACAACCCCCCACAACCCACCCGCCGACCACCCAATAAAACACCCCAACCAGCCCCCCACAGCATGACAGGCAGAGAACCCCCAAAGAGAACGGAAGATCGTGACGGAACATTAAAGCATAAATAATATAAATAATATGTGGTTGGGGATAATTTTTTTTATTTATTTATTTTAAACTGCAATACTCTGGGGTTACTCCTGGCTCTTCCCGCTCAGGAATCATGGATTTGCTCAGGGCTAAGCTCCATCTCATCGATTGGGGGCACCAATAACATCTCCATATGTCCTGTCCCATGCTAGAAGAGCCCAAGGGCATCTGCTTCCTCCAGGAACAGAAAGAACCTCAAACCATTCCATCAGGTCATGGGAATGAGGTCAAAAATTGTTACTGGTATTTGGCATATCAAATACGACACGGGTAGCTATGGTCTTCAATAATATTTCCTACATTGGTATACTGCTATATTATAAATGATGACCCTCTAAACATACTGCTTTTTGTATTATGTAACAAACTGATCCTTTCTCTTTACAGTAAGCAACACTTTTTTTGCCTTCAGGGTGACTAACTTTGTCACTGAATGCAGAGGGAAGCAGCTCTCAGTTAGCCTCCAATAACAATAAAAATAAAGAACAATAATAAAGTCATAAAAAACCCAAACCAGGTTGGCACTATGATAATTAGTGTTTCTGAAAATAATACATTTTTTCTTGACATCCCATTATTCATCGATTTGCTCAAGAGGGCACCAGTCACTATCACTATCTTCCCATTCCTTGTCTATTTGCTCGAGTGGGCACCAGTAATATCTCCATATGTCCTGTCTCATGCTAGTAGAGCCCAAGGGCATCTGCTTGCTCCGGGAACATAAAGAGCCTCAAGTCATTATCATTAGGACCTCATGGGAATGACCTAATATAATTGTTACTGGTATTTGGCATATAAAATATGACACGGGCAGCTTGCCAGTCTTGACATGCGGGTGGCATACTCTTGTAGTCACCTCTAAATACAGCATTTATTGATGAACCACACAGCCGAGTGAGCCGGGCTGTGATAGGCTCATCTGCTGGGTGGAGGTGCCACATTTATTTTAAGTTTTAGAAAATAAATTCTTTTAACATAATTTATTTTTAAATTGCCTCTGAAAGTAACATAGATTGAGGAATAAAATATGGGGGGTAGATAAAAAAGATACGTGATAAAGAAATGGAATAAAATATAATGGAAAATTCTAGGTGGTTGACCATTGGATAATAGTCTGTTCAGTGTTTCAGTATATTTGAAATTTTCATCATAAAACATTTGAGTAAAGTCATAATCAAGTCATAAAAATTACACCATATTGGGGCCGGGGCAATAGCCCAGCGGGTAGGGTGTTTGCCTTGCACGGCGGCCAGCCCATGCCAGCCTGAGCATTGCGGGTGTGACCCAAAAAGCAAAAAAAAAAAAAAATTACACCATAAGCAACTGATAGAATAGAGGGCAGAGTGAAGAGATGTAATTTATTTATATTTTTTATTTCCAAACCTCACGTGAGAATATTGAAAAAGGTTTCATGGCATGAGAAAATATGGTAAAAGAATCAGGGAAGAAAAAGTACCTGGCTGTTGTGAGTGTTCAGAAGGATCCTGCTTCTTTCATGGACTCATCCTTCTCCTACAGTTGCCTCAACTGAGCATCAAAGAGCAAAGAAGGCATCAGTCTTATTTCCTCTGTTAATCTTCCAGAAGGGAAAATTATTGTAGAGAATTTATCCATACTCTCATGGTATACAGGCAAGATTTTGAAGAAAGAAAAATTCTGAGACAGCTCAACTCTAAAATAGCAGATAACTAGAACTGAACATATCTCATATGCCTAAAAGGATGCAACGGTGTTTAACAGAGGTTAAATTATTGTGGAATCTCCTCTTGCTCAGACAAACTTCAGTTGAACTTCTGCTGCATGAAACTGCTGTGTGAACTGCTGAAGGAGCCTGACTCAGCATCAACCGTCATCCATCTGCTGATTGTTACAACAGACCCCACACACAACAGATCCCCACATGGCAGCCTTATATCTTAAGACTCTTACCAACCAACCACAGAAAGACAAATGAATTTCAGAAACAATCCAAGAGCTTCAAAACCAATGGTTCAAACTCAGATCACTGGCTTGATTCTAAAATACACCATTACCTGCTCTTGTAGGGACGCACCATGGGTCTATTTAGGGAGGCGTAACTGAAATTGATGCAGCATGTGGTAACAAGGATTTGAAAACACAAGAAAGTATTAGTGATCTAGATTTAGTATTTGATGGTGAAAATATAAATCAAGAAAAACACACGAGAGACAGATTACATCAGTGCCAATATAATTGTTAAAATGGAGGACCTTTGCTCTCTGAATACCTTTATCCTGAAAGAACTAGAAAAAAACCCATAAAAATGTTAGATCTGCAATGGCATTCATTGTTTATATTAAGTTCAAATTAAACTGGGAAGTCTCATAATTTACGCATCCCACAATCCTATTGCCTCACATAATCTGCTTCACTGATCCATTCAAGCCACTAGGGGAGAAAGAGAGAAAAGAACTCTGCATATGACTGAACAACTGAAAATAGAAATTAAAAAAAAAAAGAAATTGTTTGAGAAAACTCTAGAGTGACCAAGATTTCCTGCAGTCAGATGAATTAAATTATCTTTTTTTTTGTTTTGAGAATCCTTTTATTTTTTTTAATTAAACACTTTATTATACCACCGTGAGATATACAATTACAATGTTGCTAATGTTTAGAGGTTTCGGTCACACAGTGTTCCAGCACCCCACCCTCCACCAGTGCCCATTTCCCACCCACCAGTGTCCCCAATTCCCTCCCCCTCCCATAGCCTGCCTAAATGGCAGGTTCTTTATCTCTTTTCTCTCTCCCTCTCTCTCTTTTTCTTCTCTTACACATTGTGGGTTGCATGACATACACTTAGAAGCCATCATGTGCATTTTTTTTGCCTGTATTTAATGCTCAGTTCTAGGTTGGTATCAGCCCTTTCTTTTCTTTTTTTTTAAAGTATTTTATTATACCACCGTGAGATATACAAATAAAAAGATATACAATTAAAAAATTCATATTTGGGTTTTGGTCATAGAGTGTTCTAGCACCCGTCCCTCCACCAGTGCCCATCTCCCACCACCAACATCCCGGTTCCCTCCCCCCTTCCGCAGCCCCCTCCTTGGCAGGTTCTTTATTTCTTTCCCTTTTTCTCTCTTTCTCTTTTCCTTCCCTTCCAGACTATGGATTACAGAACATACATTAAGAGGTTGGTATGTGTATCCTTTTGCCTCTATTTAATGCTCAGTTCTAGGTTGGCATTAGTACCCTCGACAATTGTTAGCACACTGTTCCGTTTTCTGTCTTACCTAATCTCTGACTCCCACATGTTTGTGATAATTTCCACTTTTGACAAGACCTCCTGATATATGTTTCACTTGACCTTGGATATTGGTATCATAACATGTGTATATATATTTATGCCATGCAAATAAATGCAGTCATTCTGTATCTGTCTCTCTCCTTCTGGCTAATTTCGCTCAACATAATCTTCTCCATGTCCATCCATTTATAGGCAAATTTTATGACTTCATTTTTCCCTAACAGCTGCATAGTATTCCATTGTGTAGATGTACCAAAGCTTCTTTATCCAGTCATCGATTAAGAGGCAAAATTAGGAGTCCAAGACAGAAATCGAAATCACTTTAGAAAATAAAGACATTTCTAACTTTGTACACCTGAGTTTTGTTGTCTTAAACATTTTAGCTGCTTCAATTTGAATTTCCTAACAGCCATGTGAGTTGTGGGAGAGGCATGTTTGATGTTAAGGAGGATTGTGTTGATATTCTGAGATCCTGAATGATTTTTTTCTTTTTTTGGTCACACCTGGCAATGCTCAGGGGTTACTCCCGGCTCCGCACTCAGGAATTACTCCTGGTGGTGCTCAGGGGACCATATGGGATGCTGGTGATTGAAACCGGTCGGCCGCATGCAAGGCAAATGCCCTAACCCGCTGGACTATCACTCTGGCCCCGATCCTGAATTATTTCTCCAATGGCCATGAACACGACAGGTGGGTGGCTAAATACCACACCAAAATTCAGTCCTGCTGACTTACATCCCATCAAAGAACCATTTGCCTAGGTGGGGAGACATAAATAATACAGCTAAAAGTGATTGAGCAAAACATTTTTTTTTAATGTGGGAGCCTGAGCCACTAAGAAATATAATTGAGAGGGACTCAAGATTCAAGACCTTACTTGAAAGCAAAGATAAGAACTGACTTGACCTCTGAGGTCTTAATTTAAAAAATTGAACTCATTCCTATCACTCTGTGCCTAGAAAAAAATTTCTTCTGCCAAATATTGGTGAGCTAAAAAAACTAGACTTCAAAAATACAATCTTATGTTTAAACTTTTATAAAAATATTATCTGCAAGTACAAGAACCCCTGATCACTCACTATGAATGCAGATGCCCTTTTCTCCGTGTTTTGTTCAAGTATTGACTCTACCTGCAATCCGGTATGAATTCTTATAATATATGCTTATTGATAATGAACCGGGGATTAAGTACAGTGCTAAGTACTCAGATATGGAGAAAAGCCAGACTTTCATGTAGTGTCTGCATTTTGAAATTTAAATGAAGACTAAGGAGGGCTACCACATAGATGATAATTTTTTTTTTTTTTTGAGTCACACTCCTGGCTCTTTGCACCCACTTCGCTCAGGGAATTAATCCTGGTGGTGCCGGGACCACATGTGATGCCGGGGATGGAACCTGGGTTGTCTACATGCAAGGCAAACACCGTACCCACTGTGCTATCGCTCTGGCCCAGATGATAAAATCTTGATGCATATTATTCCATGTGATCAACATGGACACCTCAGGCTATGAGAACTATTTCCCTCTGAGGTGATACATCTACATATCACATTCATAGATCTAGGTACAATTTTAAAATAACAAAAACATGCAACAGTGCATAATAATAAAATGCATATACCTATATTAAGATAATTGAACATAAGAGAATGATGATGTGGAAATAGAGGTGATACAGATAGTCTATATAGGGAGTACGTTTTTTTATATCAGAAATTGGATCTAATTCCAAAGAAAACCTCTCAATATATAAGCCTAAAAATCTGCAAAATTTTCTAACTGATTTTTAGTGCTAAAAGGAAATTTATTCTTTAAAAAAATGTTCCTCAATTAAGCTGAATATAAAAATGAAAAGTGGTCTTATTTCTACTGTTTATCCCATAATCCCAAAGGAAAGGCCATCTTAAAAGAAATATGGATGTGGGGAGTTGCTGCAGAGAGATTATACAGGGGGTCAAATTGCTTGCCTTGCATCTCACCAACCTAGTTTGAATCTCTGGCACTGCACATGGTTGCCCAAGCACTGCCAGGGGTGACTTCTGAGATAGAGTCAGAAATAGCCCTGAACACCACTAGATCTGACCCTAAAATAAGCAAAAATTTTGTGGGTTATGTCTCACTCTCCCCATAAGAATACTGTAAAAAGTATACTGTAAAAGTTCTGTCAAAAGAATTATAATTCATTTCATCTAGAAGGTAGGTGCTAGAATGATGGGCATTTTTAGTGAATGCTAACAGTGCCACTATGCTGGACCTTTACCTTAACATGCAAACGAATTGTTTCCAATTGAAGTAGAAATGAGAAAGCTTGCTTGAGAAAGAATACTTATTGAAATTCCAAAATTCTGCTTGAGATTCAAAGTCCCTCTGAGAGATCCACATCCAGTTACAACATAGCACAGATCTAAATCACAAAGAATATGTTTGTTAAACAACTCTTTTTGGTTTTTTGGGGGCCACACCAGGTGGCGATGCTCAGGTATTATTCCTGGCTCTACACTCAGGAATCACTACATGCAGTGCTCAGAAGACCATAAGTGATGCCAGAAACTGAATCTGGGTTGAGTGCATATAAGGCAAGTACTTTACCTGCTGAATTATCTTTCTGGTCCACAATAAACAACTGTTAAATGTCCACCTAGCAAAGTATTTTGCTTCCTGTATATTATCATTAGTTCACAATTCCTCATCCCAGAGTTTATGTTATTTTTCTTTTTGCATAATAAGCTAGACACATCTAAAGTCTTTTCAGATTCACTTGCCAAAGTCACACAAATATAGAACAAGACAATCAAAGAGCAATAATCCCCCAAATTAAGGACAATTCCTATGACCTTATGGGCCTGTTCAGTAGGAACCCCAAGACTGAATGTTCTTTCTTTTCTTTGCAGGCTCCTCGATGCCTTGTGTTTATTCAATCAGTTATCATGGTAGAATATATTATGATTTCCACCCACATGTCAAACTTTAAAGCTTGGTGGCCTCTGACCACCCAAGAATATGAACTAGAGTTGCCAGGATAATTATTTTCTGAGAGGCAGAAGGAATTCTCTTCTACCCACTGCTTTTATCTTTCAAAAGGCACTTTGCATCTTACAGCTTTCTGTCCCTCCCTCTGGTGGAATGCATATCCTTCCAGGAAAGACAGGTCTGTAAGTAAGAATATTTTCTACTCAAAATATTTCCTACATTACTAGTCAAAATAGACTGCTTTATTCTTACCGCATTCTTTCATCCTATAGAATTCCTTCTGTCTTATGAATGGATGTCTCTCAAAAGATAGAGATTTATCTCATTTCAAGAGTTAATTCTTGGAGTTAGAGCAATAGTACCGTGCATAGGGCATTTACCTTGCACATGACTAACTTGGGTTTGATCCCTGGAATCCTGTGTGGTCCCTGAGGCACTACTAGGAGTAATTCCTGAGCACAGAGTCAGGAGTAACCTCTGAGCACTACTAGGTGTCCCTCCCTCCCCCCATAAAGAGTTAATTCTTGTGCCTGTACAGTTTTAGCTTTTAGCTTTGTGTATGTTTACCTTTGGTGTTTGATATACCTCATTATAGTAGAATGAAATGTGGATGTGTATAGCAATATCTTTGTTCCTGACATCCACACAGATGGAAGACTTTAAAACCCTTGTAATGAATGAATATTAGAATATATCCTAGATAGTCATGAGGACAATTGTGATATATACTGGGAAACACAACCTGACTTCTTTCCTCATTGATCTGTTTAGTTTTGAGGTTTGATGATACTTTTAGAATTTGCTGGCGGAAAACCAATAGAAGAAAACCAATAATAAAATTCAAAGAAGTGTCCACTAAACACCATGAAAAAAAAATTAAGACCATTTTGAAACTCAAACTGCCTAGTCATATTAGAAATGAATAACAACAACAATAATAATAGTACTATTTAACTCTTCATACTTATAAAGTACTTCTTAATTTTCTCTCGCTTTAACATTCCATTTTTTTTGGTGATAGGAGCTCCCAAGTTGATAGGGTCTGGTGATTCTCAGCCAACCAGGATATTCAGCTGATACCAGAGGCCAAGAAAACTTTGAAGCTCAGGCTCTCTGGTATTGGGCTAGTGCTTGAAGCCTCTAGGACTATACTCAGCAGTATCAGAAGGTCATGTGATGCCACTGAATCAATCTGGGGTTGGCTTTATGCAAGGAATGCATCCTAATCCCTGTACTATCTCCAAGTCTCTAACTTGGCTCATTTGACATTCCTAATGCAATTCTCTTACATACTGAAATGTTTTGATAATCAAAATTTCACACAGCTGCTGCCGTGTTGACTCAACCACCAGCCCTGCCTTACTGGTTCCCAACAAAATCTCTGAGGAAGTGCAAGACGAGAAGCTAAAGTTCATGGACACATGGGTCCCCACGACTGAGTGACTGAAAACTCTGGGGTGTCCTTAGGTGGAGTATAGGCTGAGACCTAGCAGACACACCACATCCTACTTTACTAACATTCTTTGCAGAAGCACCAAACTCTGAATAATTTCAGGTACACTACTCTCAGATTGAGAACTCTGGTTTCTTCTTGGAGTTGGGCTGGGCAGCCTCCCTCAACCCCACCCCTGTACTTTCAAAAGTCCTGGCAGGCACACCCACCCACTTTCTACAGCCGCCAGCACAACTCTTTGCCCCAGATCATAGATCCTGAAATCTCTGGAAACTCTCTAATTCCTGGCTAAAATTCCAATAATATCACACCAAATTAGATGGGGAAAGTAATATATAAGCTATTTAAACTTCAAAAACAAAAAACACTGAAGGCTCAACTAGTAATAAATAGCTCAGTAAATTCTTAGACCAGGACTTAACAATCCCATGATAAAATACAATTTTCATTAAATATTGATTTTTATACTTATTTATTTAATATTATAGTTTTGTTACCTAACCAATTTAAATTCTAGGATTGTATCAACAGTTGTGTCTTTTGCCTACATTAAAATTAAAAAATTCAAAAGAAATAAAAACAAAATAAGATTTAATTGGTAAAAATTGCTAGTTTAGATTCCCAAAAAAAGGGAAATAAAAGAAAAGGAAACTGATCCTTTTTTTCAACAATGTGGTTACAGAAAACATGTGTTAACTTACTGTAGTATGCAAGAAAAAATTCCCTTGTAATCTTTCAAAGTGTCATAGATTCATATTACTCTCTTAACAATCCAAAGCACTTTCCTAATATTATTAATCTTGAGGAGAATTTCCAGATATGGAATTTTTTCCCAGTTACTGAAAAATCCTTCCTCAATGTGTCTAAAAGTCAATTTCTGGTGCTATCATTTGCAAATCAGGAAAACACAAAATAGAATCCAAAGATAAGATAAAAGTTCCTAAGAAATTCAATTCTGGTGATAATTTGTCTTTTTTTTGGTGTATGGATTCATTTCCTTTGACTCCCAAGTTGCATCCTTACTTCCATGAATACTGTATTCATTGCAGCTTTATTCACAATAGACAGAATCTGGAAACAACCTATGTGCCTGAGGACAGAGGACTGGCTAAAAAGAAACTATGGTAAATCTACACAATGGAATACTATACAGCTGTCAGAAAAGATGAAGTCATGAAATTTACCTAGAAGTGAATGGATATGGAGACTATCGTGCTGAGTGGAAATTAGTCAGAAGGAAAATGACAGATATATAAAGACTGCATTCATTAATAGTATATAAATATATACTAGTGTCCTACTAATTGTGGGAAATGGTAATGTCAGACTAGAACTCATCATTGAATATACACAAAGAGAATTACATGATAAACCCTAAATGTCTATAGGGCAAGCCACAGTGTATAAAAGAAGAAAGATACAGAGACACAGAGAGAGGAAAAGAAAAAGTGCCTACTATAAAGGCAGACTGGGGGTGGATGGGAGGGAATGAGGTGACATTGGTGGTGGGAATGGGGCACTGGTGGAGGGATGGGTGCTGGAACACTGTATGACTGAGATCCAATTATGAATATCTTTGTAATTGTATATCTCATGGTGGTATAATTGAAAAAATTATTTTCTCAGTTTTGAGATCCTGGACCAAAATTCCCAAACTCATTTGTCTTACTCCTCTCCTTTCAGAAAAAAAAAAATCAGTCAGTGCTCTCCAAACCGTCCTTTTCTTAAGAGAACAAAAATAAGCATGCTCCTACAACCCATTTCATCACAACTTTTTTTTTAGGTTTTATCACTGTATCACTGTATCACTGTCTTCCGTTGTTCATTGATTTGCTCGAGCGGGCCCCAGTAACATCTCCATATGTCCTGTCTCATGCTAGTAGAGCCCAAGGCATCTGCTTGCTCCAGGAACATAGAGAGCCACAATCCATTCCAGAATGAGGTCTATAATTGTTACTGGTATCTGGCATATCAAATACAACACGGGTAGCTTGCCAGGCTCTGCCGTGCAGGTAGCATACTCTTGCAGTCATCTCTAAGTCCAGCATTTAATGATGAACTGCGTGGCAGCAAGCGGCCGTGCGAGCCTGGCGCTGATAGGCTGATAGGTTTTATATATTTTTAAAAACTATTTTTATTATACCACCGTGAGATACACAATTACAAATATGTTCATATTTGGGTTTCAGCCATATAGTGTTCCAGCACCCATTCCTCTACCAGTTCCCATTTCCCTCCACCAGTGTCCTGATTCCCTCCCCTTTCCCCTAAACTGCTTCTATGGCAGGTTCTTTATTTCTTTATCTTTCTCTCTGTCTCTTTTCCTTCCCTTCCACATTGTGAACTACAATACATACATTAAAAGGTTGTCATGTATATCTTTTCATCACAACTTCTTTTGTCCCTCATAATTTCCTAGCATCTTCTGGTAGAGGTAGTGTTTCCTGATTTATAAAGCTCTGCTTGAGAGTGAGCCTCAATTGTAAATGAACAATCATTTTGGAATCTGAATCTTATTCTCACTTGGGAAATTAATTTTCTTTTACCAATAAGATATTTAGAGTCTTTGAACACCAACTTTCTACTTCTAATCTCTCAGTGCATTAAAGCATACTTTCATACTGATGGCGTTCCTCTTGCTCATCAATAGTGGGTTTTTGTTTGTTTGTTTCCTATAAGCAATAAGTCAGTCTGTTCAGTAGTAATTGCTTTCTGTTTAGTAATTTTCCCTACTTACTAATTCTTGGCAAAGGTAGTTAAGAAGAAAGGAAAATTGACATATGTCTCAGACCCTTTCATAAAATCCTATTTCTTTTATTCAGCCTCATTTCTTTCTCATTCCAAAAATTATAAATAAATTAATTTCCTCTCCTGGAAAGGGAGTTTACTTGATGAGACTTCTTATGCTGGCCTCATTCCATTGACAATATAGTGATTCCCTTCAAGGGCCCTCTGTCATTGATTCACACTTATCTTACCCAAAAAAGATAAATTCTTAGAATTTTTTTCACTTCTACTGATGTCTCAGTGAACATATAAAGATTTTTGTATTGTTTCAAGTGAGGATTTCCTTCTTCAGAATATGGTTATGTAAATAGCAATTCCAGAGATATCAGCAGAAACTGTGTATACTCTGGGAATAAAATATTTGAAGTTAATTATCAGATCATTATTGATGATATCCTAGAAGTCTTTTTGGAATGAAGAGAGATTCCAGGGCATACTCCAGAAAGAAATAAAGAAAAGGTCCAGTGGCTTCATCCAAGGGTGATGCTATAAGCCTCCCAATGAGAACTTGCTCTAGCAGTATCACTCCTGATAACACCTTAAACTCTAGCCCAGTCACAACTGTCTCTTGTGGGGAGTGCAGGAAGTATATGAAAATGGCTCAAGTTGGACCTGAGTTTGGGTCCAAACGTGAATTCTAATTTGTTGTAGGCTCATGAGAATATTTATTTCACTTCACTGAATCTTAGTGCCTACTTTAAAGTTGTATGCACTTGCATATTGGCAAGATTTCTGTTGGTAAATATCAATCTATTGAGAAAAACTCAGGAAGAGCAATCACTTATGCATCCTTAGAGAACAGAAGGTAAGCAGTGAGTATCTGAAGACAGAGCAGTAAGAAGAAGAAAAATGAACCAAGCAAAGTTATCATGAAGGGCCCTAAGAGTAAGAGTAAAGGAAAAAGGAGTTGCATTCTATGAGTGGAACCCTAGAGCTATACACACAGTAACCCAGGAGACAAGCACAATAAAGCCCAAATTTGGATGGATGCATGAATACATTAACTAATATAGGAAAAACAGAGTCAGGGGAAGCCAGGACTATACCTGGTGGAGCCAGGGATTGAATTCAGGACCTTGCACATGCTGCGCATGTGTGCTCTACTACTTGAGTTTTTTTCTCAGTCTCTGAATCGAGAATATTTTAATCTGGGAAGAAGTAATGAAGGTACTGAAGACATAGAGACTCTAGTTCTGTTTACAGATAGATTGGTCTTGTGTCATGATGACTTTCCAACTCAGTCTGTACTATATCTTAGCATCTCACTTTCACATTTTTAATCCTCTTTTCTGTCTTGTATTGGGTCATTTCACATTTTCACCCCATTTCCTTGAATATCAGATCTCTCTTCATACCCTCTCAACTCTATAGAGATATCTTTATCTCATTATTTACAAGGAAATTTTTTAGAAATTAGCCAGAAACTTGCTATATTTTGCCTGGAATTGAGGAGTATAGAGATATGGGCAATTTTACCCTGGAAGTAATAGGGAAAGCAATATTTTTCAAGGGAGGTACCAGTTTCGGTTAAGTCTGCCAGATAGAGGAAGTTGAGTACCAAGAGGGTGACAATGAGGATGTGGCAAGGTCTTTACCATTTAAGGTTGTGTCCAAGAGACAGAATTAATAGCATTGCAAGGGAAGTCAGTTTTGAACACGTGAACCTTATAGGCTGATAATCATAGACTGTAGCTTCAGGATGCTGAGAAAATCCTCATCATGGAATTTCTCTCTGGGATTGAACAAGGTGGTCACTAGAGGAAAGTACAAATTCCCATGAGGGATAAGTTCTAATTGGGAACTGTGTATGAAGGCTGTGAGGCAGGATGAGAAGAGAAGAAAGCCATTGGGTACCTGTATCTAACTCTGACAAGAAAGACCACTTCTTCAAGAACTGAATTTCTGAAGAGTAATACTAACTCGCATTGTTACAGAACACAGAGTACTGTTTATTCAGTGAAAATAAGAAAGAGGTACAGGAATGCTCACAACATATGATTGAAGTTTTAAGAGATAGATTAAGGAAACAATGTGTGTAAAAGTGTGTGTTTCAGGATTGAGGGTGGTGACAGCAACAAAGACTATAGATGCTGAGATTCTCTCAAGGAACGGTGGGCTTAAAAGAGATTTTAGAGTCATATCTATGTTATCTGTGTTTACCCAGAGAGGCCTGAGGCTTATTTAGTGTAGAGTCTCCTCTAAAAGGAAAAGATACAAACTTATGAATGCAAATTAGGTAGAAAAGTAATTGTTATGGGGTTCAAAATTTATTGCTCTGCAGTAAATCTCTCTTCATGACTTTTATAGTTTTTTTCTGCTGAGTATAATTCTTCTATAATGAGTTAAAATTCTTTTAGAGCTAAGAACCAAAGAAGTTCTATATTTTTAATGTCAGCTTTGCTCTTGATTCTATTTATATTTTATTTTAGTTTTGTAACAATTGCTAGAGATGGTTTCAAGGTGGAAAAACAAAAGAAATGTAAAGTTTATGTTGTCTTAAAAAAGTTTTCTAGAAAGTCACCCACAAAATTTCTAGCTCCTTGAATTTTATTTTCTTGCATAAAACACCATAGACAAATATTGGGAAACAAGAGGAGGTTCAAAGTCAAATAACTCTTCTACTCAGGAAGAGTTTTTTTTTCTTTGAAAGATGGGCAGAGTTGGCTTGATTTTAGTCATCCTGCTTACATTTACATAAGTTGGGTTTACATAAATTTGGTTACTTTATCCCTCAGAGTTGTTGATATATTAAACACTATGAGCACAGTCTCTTTCTGCGTTTCTGTAGTCCCAGTCATCAATAATCCCACTTTCAACTGAAACGGAGCTTCTGCTGAAGGGTTCTTTAGTAACAGGAAGTGGCTATGAAAGAAGTTGTATAGGGCGTGCTTTGTCCTCAACACCATCAAGGAAGTATATTATCATAATGTCTTTGGGACTGAGCACAAAAATTCACAGTGAACAAACTGTTGAAGGATATGTTGTAGGAAAGAAAAACCAACAGAAAGAAAGTGTTGGCTTACCTGCAGAGAACATGAATTTCTGTGATATGGCAAGACCTCTGGGATGTTCCCTTTTGGGGTCCAGAGAAGCATTTCTCTCAATCAGGACTCGAATTTTATTGTCCAGCTCTATGCTTTCACATCTGCCAGGGTAACATGAGAAAGTTACATGTCACAAAGATATTTTAAAAATTATTGAAAGGAGGCAAAGAGTCAAAAAAGGACATGGCAATGTTATTTATGGACATAATTCCTTTAGAATCACCAAGCCTTTTGTCCTAGGTTTTCTACATTATAAATACAAAATTAATGAGATAATTTTGCTGAGCAAATAGTTCTTTGAGAACAGGGTAGCACACTCAAGGAATTACATTAAATCCACTTTGGACTTTTTATTCCTAACTTATTTTGAACTTTCAAGCATATAAATCACCTTTGTTATTAGTCCTCCGTTACTCACAAGAAGTAAACCTACAAAGTAAATGGAAATGCTATTAGTAGAAATAAGATAAGATAATAGGTTGAGGCAGTGTGACATTAAGCTTTTTAAAAAAAGTAGTTTTTCCTGGGTATGACATGGGATGTCATCTTTTAAAAAAATGTAGTTTTTCCTGGGTATGGGAGGTGCCCTTTGCAGACTGGTGGAGGGAAGCAGGCACTCTGGACCTGGCTATGCTACTGGAATGACATATCCATGGAGTTATCATTAACAGTATCGTAAATCATGGTACCTGAAAAAATTAGGAAATGTGAGAAAAAATTGCTTTCCCATTCTTTGAGATATGCCCAGTGACTCCATGACCAACCAGAGAAAACAGGAGTAGGTGAGAGGGTTTAAGGGAATAATTCGAGTCCTTTTCTCTATTACACATTCAAAGTTCTCAAGTACAGATGCCTTCAAATAATATTTTAACAAATAAAACAGAGGCTACCATGCATATTTGAATATTTTTGCTGCATATACTTGTATATATATATTTATACTGTATATATTGGGTATTTATGCCCAACTCTTCAAATGCTCTTTGCATGAGCCTTCTCTTTCTAGATTCCTCATTAATAAGATGATGGAAAACTATAGGCATTTAATTTACATTTGTGGCTGACATGTTTTTAACCTATTGTGCTTTGTATATTAATTCTGCTGGATGTCCATCCATTCAGGCCACTGAATTTATAGATATGAACAGTGGCTCTAAAAGAGCCTGGGACCCCCAAGTCATGAAACATGGTTTTTATGGTTAAATATTATGGTAGCCTCATTAGTAGTGATAAGTAGCATAAATTCCTAAAGGAAATTATACACTCAATGTAAAAACAGCCACAATCTTAGAAATAACCTGAAGATCATTTCATTCATCTGTGTTTGGAAGACAGAGAAATGAGGCTCAGGGGTTAGATGACAGATAGTTGAGGATGTTAGTTTTCTTCCTTCTTCCTCAGACTCGCCCACCTCATGGCCACAGTTCCCTCAGTCATATCGCGAAAGTCACATTTTATCCTTTGATCCTAAGCCAAGTTTTTTGAGGGAAGATTCTGGAGAACAAAGCAAATTTTCTAGTCCGAAACAAGGAAGAATCGATAGTAGGTTTTTTATGCATTGGAAACGTTTCCAGATGTTTCAAAGACCAAAACTGCATCTCTTGTTGATCCAGATTGAGAAGTGTCTAAAAGACTATAATCAGGCAGAAATATTTTAGGGGTGTTCTTTTTAGTTGTTAATAGTACTGAGTATGCTGTTTATTTGGGGGGGGACACAAATGACTCAATAAAGAAATTATTTTGTGTAAAGGTGCTTCAGATGATAATGTCATGGTATGTTAATCGGAAACTATTGATAGTCTTGACTTAAGGAGATGGAAGAGAAGAATTTTTAAATTCTAAAAAATTTACTGTTTACAGCAGCAGTAGTTTTAAGTGAAAAAAAGAAAAGGAGAATATTTCTAAAGTTTTTCTCAAGGTGATATGATTTAATTACTTACTTACTTACTTAATTAATTTTCTGGTCCAGCTATCAAACCCAGGGCCACATACATGCAAGGCTAATGCTCCCCACTGAGCTACACCTTTAACTGCATGGTTTAATAATATAAGTATGTCTCAAATTATCTTTAATGTCTGAAAGCCCAGGGAATGGGGGCTTTTTTTCCCAAACATGGACATAATTATTGCCCTCTATCTGTATTCTTGGCTGGAACCCTGTTTATTATTTCCTCTCTACTTTTGCCATGTGCCGGGTCTCCACACTGATACTACATACCCAGGCCAAACTTCCTGTAACTGTGCCCAGAAGAGCTGAATCGGAGCAGAGATAGAGTGATTGCAGGTGCTCTTCAGACTGGGAAGTGCATGACATTCTATAGAAACCACATCCTCCCACAACTGTTCACGGCTATAGCTTCAGTCTCTTACCTAGGCTGTTGTGCTGGGGTAAAGCACCCTTACTCACAAGGACATATTGGGACAAGATATAGAGTCTGTTTCAATAGAGGACATTCTGATGTGTGCCTACCTTAGTCTTTTGCCCAGGCTAAAGTTAACAGACCCATACCTCTCTCCTTAACCATGGGAGGGAAACTGAGCCCTAGGTCAATCACATGAGATGTTTCAGGGCTTTATTTCCATGGCAATCTCACTTTCCATTATGCAGCTTCTTTTGTTTTATTGTAATTCATGTTTCCACTGGGTTCTCCTTTAGATATAATTCCCTAGAGTTTAGCTTGCTTATCATTATAGCTCCATAGCTTGACAGCTATGTTGGAACATCTACTAAGAAACATAAAGTTAAGAAGCTAGAACTGGGATCAACAAGGGTAGAAGATCACACTTAAGGAAGATAAGTTTGTATTAGAAAGTCATGTGGAAGCTGTTCCTCTGACTTCCTTAGATTCTTTCTTTTAGTGTGTCCATGTTGCTTTCTTCCCTTATGTTTGTCTCTGGGAAGAGAAAATGTCAAAAAGTTTAACACCTCTGAGTGTTATAACAGGGACACACCTTATATCAGCAAGGGCTGGGAAGGGAGGACTAAAGGGTCGAATGGTCTGTGATGGAGGGATATTGATACATGGGGCTGGGCGTGGTTTGGTAACATTGTACAACTAAAATATATAAAATTCACACTCTTGTAAGTTAATGTTACCTAAATGAAAAATAAATTTAAAAAAAGATGTTGGAATTTAGAGATAGAACAGAGAATAGGTTGATTGCCTTATATCAGGGAGCCCAGATTTAATCCTAAACACCAGATAGTCTCCAAATCCTGCCATGAGTGATTCCAGAGTGCATAGACAGGAATAAGACCTGAGTAAAACCAGGTATGATCCAGAAACCAAAAATCATTTTTTTAATTTTTAAAAATAAAAGAGATTAAGAAAGGAAAGATGTGAGTAAAAAAGAAAAATGTGAGTGGAGAACATGAAGAGAAACACAGAACTTATACAAACATGGCTTCTCAATTATTATGAAGTTGGAAATGACAGAAAATGCAACTCTCACCGTGATTCAGGATGAACATAGCTCAGTAGTTGTATGGGTCAATTAGGAAGTAAATGTTTAAAAACTTTTATTTTTGTTGTTTTAATATGGCATATTAGCATCAAGAATATTTATCTGAAATTTCATTCTCTTGAAGAAGCTGACTATGTATGATATAAATAAACCTTCATATCTCTTTCTAAAACAGGAGATAAAATTTCCTTTGCGAAAGATGCCTCCATCATAAACTGGGAGATAAGAATCTTTTTATTATTAAGAATGGGAAGATAAGACAAACAGACTTGTTGGGTAGGGTCACTTGGGGCCACAATGGGCTCAGGGCTTATTCCTAGCTCTGCACTCAGGGATTACTACTTGCAAGGCCTGGCTATATGAGGTGGCCCCAGATTCAGCCCTTGTCGGCTGCAAGCAAAGCAAATACCTCATCTGCTATTTTATCTCTCTGGCCCCACAAAAAGACTTTAAAATAATTCTTGTCTTCCTTTAGCCTCCCTATATATTATAGTTACTTAAATACATGTATTTAAATTTAAATAAGTATCTAAATAGTTAAATCCACAATTCATGGCAGAGCCTGGCAAGCTATCCATGGTGTATTTGATATGCCAATAACAGTAACAATAATGGACCTCATTCCCAGTGATTGGAGTCATTACTAAAGCCTGCTCGAGCAAATGGATGAGCAAGACATACAAGTGATACAAGTGATTCCACAATTGCTCCTTTTTTGTTCCACATATTATAAAAGCATTTAGACTTTGCTACTACTTTGGTCTTCATTTCTTTATGAAGGGTTCTGTGTTGTATCAAACATATATTTGTATTTTCTCAAATTCATGCTAGCCACAGATAGGTAGAGGAAAGAATTTTCAGCCCTTATAATATTCTTGGAAATTAACTGATCTATTTTATAACCCAGGAAAATGGACTTTCAGTACTAACTTCTTGACTTTCCGAAAACTATGGTGGTTACCAGTGAAAAAGGAAGGAGGTGATAAGAAAGGGATCAGAGGTCTTTTGGTAGTAAGAGTGTTGAGTACATACACATATAGTATGGAGGTGTGCAACTGTACACCTGTAATTCCATAATATTGTAAACCAATGGTTCATTAATTTAAAAAACATGAATAGAGGTATTTTACAATTATGTATGCATCTACAAAATTAAAACAGGTACATTATGTAATTCATTAGAATAATTTTGTGTTTAGCTGTAGTTTTTCCTTTCATTTCTCTGAATGTTTTCTCAAATATTTTTTTTAATTTTCTGAGACTTTGCTTAACTTTCACTTGAGAAAATTGTAAATCTGATAGCTTGTTAATGCCACCAAAGTTTGACGTAGTCTCAGTAAACTGAAAGACTAAATTTTGAGTCATGTCTCATACCTGTATTTTCTTTAGTGTCTCATTATCTGTTGACTACAGGTAAAACAATAAATTCAAATAACAAATGTCTTTAAATTATTCTCTTAATTCAAATCAATATAAAAAAGATGAATTTCATTAGGACCAATATTTGGAAGAATTATTTTTGTTAAGGAACAACCATTGGTTAAGAAATTTTATTCAGGGGCTAGAGAGATAGTCCAGAGGGTAGGGTGTTTGCCTTGTACACGGTCCACCCGGATTCGATCCCGGCATCCCATATGGTCCCCCAAGCAACGCCAAGAGTAATTCCTGAGTGTAGAGCCAGGAATAAACCCTGAGCATTGCCAGGTGTGACCCAAAAAAGCAAAAAAAAAAAAATTTTTTTATTCAAAATCTTAAATTATGGCAAAGAGTCTAGAAAGAAACCACACTTTAATAACTATATCAGCAATATTAAGTTATTTATGCTTAACAGAATCTATAACTGTTATGAATGTTATAAAGTAGAAATAGTTTGCCTTCCTGTTTACCCTATCATTCAAGGCTATTTCTTTAAACCATATCAGTTCAAATATACAGGCATATTGGAATTTTACTATTATTTATTTATAATTCTTGATGTTAATTTATAGGCATTTTGGAATTTAAGTAAATATACACAAAGAGACAGAGGCAGGTGGAGACTACAGGTGGCCAATCCGAACCTGCTGATTCCTCTACAAATGTTGAATTAATAATACAACTAAAATATGAAGACATGGAATTTTGGAAAGATTTTATTACTTCTTTATCAAAGGTAAGAAGCTCACTGATGCATGGTAATGTGGTATCTTGTCTCACCTTCTCACAGTATATTCCCAGTTAACTGAGAAAATGCAAGTTATTTGGGGTTAGATATTTGACATTATCTTGTTAGAAGTGGTACAAAATGGGCTAAATCAAGTAATGACCAGTTATTGTATTAATAAGTTAATTAAATATTTACATTTTATATTACTTCATATTATTAAATGTTGGATAAATCTTTTTAATGAGATGTTTTTCAAAAAACTTCGAGTATGAAATGGGTTATTATAAATATTGCATTGACTGACTGATGCCTCTAGAGGGAGCTCTGCAATCAGTTCAGGAAGAAAAGTTACTGTGGTTGCTCTCATTTTCTGTCAAATTTCAGTTTCTGTTGAGGGATGTGCCAGGCTCATGTGTGTAAAGGTTTTTTTTTTTTTAGTTTGTATTTAAGTTCAAAGCATTTATCTCTTTTTAGTCTACTTGTTTTATGAGGCAATTGTCTTAAATGCTTATATAGTAGACTTATATTAAATACCTTTCTTAGAGAGGCTGTATTTATCTTTTTTGTGTGTATGGTGATCATATGAATGTGAAATTGATGATACTAAAATTGTTTTACTTCCACAAATTAGGATAAAATGGTTAAATATGGGGCAATCTCAGGATCTAATGTGTTTCAGTGATGGAAATGGATCGCAGTTTTTAATGATATAATTTATTGATTTGTACTGATAAAAATAAGTATAAATTACAACAGGAGACATTTACTGCAATGAAATGTGTATGAATAGATAGAGAAGAAATCATTACTGATACAAAATCACTCATACCAGCTGTCGTAGTACTATGCAAGTGTGTGGGTATTTAAAATCAATGGGTGTTAAAACTTGTGATTGAAATTTTGATGAGAAAATAGATATTTGTATAATTTTATAGTATCTGCTTCTGTACAATAGGAAATGTAGTGTTAATATAAAAAATACATTTACATTAGAGTATCTTGGCAGATACCACTTTAATCAAATGGCTAAAGTTAAAATTACCCATAATAAGAAAGATCCCAACCAAATATCTGATAGCATACCCTAAGAAAACAATGGGCCATATCTGTTGGCTTCCCTGCCCCAAATGCATAATCCTAAACTTATTAAAAGGAAATATTAGACAAAAGCAAATTGATAGACATCTTACACACTATCAGGACTATAATTTTCTCGAGTGAAAGCTAAGTAGAGACTCAAAACTGTTGGCATCAAACCAAAATATTATAAAACAAATATCATCTATTATTAGAATGAATTTTTTATTTTTCTATGAAGATCATGAGCTAATTAATTGACCAAGCTCAGTGACTTTGATGGTAGCTTTGTCTCCAAGTTCATTCCCTCTGATTTTAGAATGAAGGGAATCAGGTTATGCAATCCCAAATGATGCCCCATGGCATAAGATTTTGTTTTTAGTTAAGAGTCAAGAGAAATAGGAAGTATTCTTTGTGCATTCTCCATTAATCTTTTTTTAAGGCAGAGCATAAACTTCCTTGTTTGAAGGAGGCATAAATATCCCTCTCCTGTTTTCTGATGAGAAGCAAAATTTACTTCTGGAGCTGCAGAGCAGGGCTCCAAGATGAATCTGCATCAAACAAGCCTGGTTCTGGGGAGATCTCAGAGCTGAAGTATGGGTCTAGCCTGACTCTGGCAGAGTGGTAGCTCCAGCACTGCTCCACAAGCTGACGCTGATCCAAGTGGCCTGATCCCTGCACTATACAATAAGCATGTGAGAGAGAACCTACAGGGTATAAGGCGCTTGTCTCGCACACAGCTGACCCTCCTGGCAATCCCTAAGCACAGAGCCAGAAGTAGCCCTTCCAGTCCCCCAAAACACCACCCTTCTCAAAGGAAAACCCATGGTCTTCAGTGTATCACAGCAAAGAAGACAAGTAGGGAAAAGTTTACTAAGATCACACTTAGTTTTCAGGTACTTCCTAGTTCCTTTGCTATAATTCATTGTCCTTTGAAGCCCCAATTCTCTTTTATTTGTAAAGAGAATATAAGCTTCCAAGTCCAGCTGCTTCTCTGAGGTTTACATCTTTTCTGTGAAATTCCATTGACATGGACATATTCATAAACATCTATCAATCTCTAAAATTCTTAAATTTAAATTTATCTATAAAATTCTCTGGTTAATTGATCCTGGTCAGTTAACCCATTCTTTCCAGTGTCAGCTTCTGACACCAAATCTAAGAGGGAAAAAAGAAAATATTTTCCTCCCTAGTAGCTGACTACTATTTTATGGCTAAATGGGAGAACATAATTGTAGGAAATGCACACCAAATCATCTATTGGTAACTAACCGATACAGAAAAGTTATTTTTTTATACATCCTTAGGATTTTCCCCAAGTTTGAAATTATTGAAAATTTTAAGCATCTTAATAGTAAACCTAAAAATAAAATGAACTTAAAACTTAAATTACCTTATGCTCAAAGTGGAAATAATTGCCTTACAATTAAATTAACATTTCCATATATAACAGAAACTAAGGCTCAAACTAATAAATCTTTGAGTTTGGTGAAATTAGTGTAAACCAAATGAAAGCAAGGATGATTTACTGTTTTGTTTTTCTAATAGTGTGGAGGAAAAGCATTTATATGAACCAATTTGCTTTAATAGTCTGTTCTAGTCCAAGGACTCCAGAAAATAGAATGAGCTACTTCCCTGACAGTATTTAAAGTCTAGGGCCAGAGAGACAGACAGTTAGAATCTGTGCTTCCCATGCAGGAAGATTCCACCCCCAGAACCACAATGACCACCTCTGAGAGTGATCCTAAGCACTGAAGCAGGAAGAGAAGCCAAATACTTCTGTATGTCACTCTAAAATAATAAAATTAAAGCCCAAATAAGGGGGAACCCCCAATTTACAAATCTTGAATGTCTTTGTGGTATTTATATTTTTGTTTGGGGTCATACCTGGCAGTGTTTGTTGTTCTAGCTCTATGCTCTTATAAGCCTAGAGGTGTCCCTCCATCCTCTGGAGGAAGGGGAGGAGAGAGAAAAAGATTGTCAAACCAAAGGCTGTGCAAGACTGGAATGAATTTTGAGAAACTTTTCACCAATAAAATGATACTTACTGTAAACCTGATTTGCATAAAGCTAGCCTAAGGTGAAGGCCCACTTAGGTGGAGACACACACTCCAAGGATGCTGCACTTAGATGTAGTTCTGGGATTCCAACACTGATGCCCCAAGTAAATGAGCCTTTATTCAAGCTCAAGCCAACTCCGGTTTATTGGTTTACAATACTGATAAAAATAGCAGGAAAAAAAGCTCTTGTAGAGTCTAAGATCCACTATTTATTGAAAACATTTAAACAAACATGGCTCAGAGAGATTTCCTAAAGACCAACTACGCTGGTGAAGATGAATTATCTTAAATATAATTAGTACATCTGAAGAATATAAGTAGATTCAGAGCTAGTAGTGTAAACTAGTGTAATTATGGGCTATGCTATCAAGTCAACCTGTCATCACAAAAGTGACAATGGTTTGTGTTATAACCCTCTGGTTTTGCATCAAAATATGTATACTTTGATATTCAAGTTTGTTTGGATTTTTTGCTGTTGTTTGGGCACTTACTCCTGACTCTTCTCAGGGATCACTTCTGACAGTACTTGGGGAACCATATGCAGTACCAGATATTGAACTAGAGTCAGCCACATGCAAGACAAATGTCTTATCCACAGTACTATCTCTTCAGCCCAGAGTTCATTTTTTTAATATATACAACTTTAAAAAAGATTTCTTGAAAGAAGTATAGATTACTAATGAATTCAAGAGCTTCTATTTTTAAACCCTGTTTTTCTCAAGACCTGCAATCAGTCATGCAGATGTATTTATGACTCATTTTGAATTAATTTTTTGGTCATTACATGTTCAAAAAACTTTTACTTAGTTAAGCCCCTAATAAAACACAAAGGCTCAAATGAATCCAGATACAACAGGAAAGGTTAATTGAAAGCACTGAGCAAGGACACAAGAAAAGAGATAAAGATTTTAGCCCCGTCACGCCAGCCCCCAAAGGAAAATAAAAAAAAACCAATAGAGGAGCCAAGGAGATATCTCAATGGGTGGGAGACATTTGAGAGGCCTGAATTCCGTTCATGGCACCATAAACTTCCTCCTCCTACATAAATGGGATCCTTTGGTCCAAGCCCCAGTGGACCCAAGCAGCATCCATAACAGGGCCTAAGAATTGAGCCATGGAGCCAAGTATTCCTATGAGTGATGCCAGGGTCCCCCTACACACTGCTTAAGAGCCCTCAAACTCCCAAAAGAAAATTTATATGATATCCAGAGAAAAAGAAAAGCAGGAATTTCTCATAGAAATGGGCAAGGTCACAGGCCTAGAGAATCAGTTTTGGACGACTGCAAGAAATAGAAGCTATTTTGTAAGATATTTATAATATCTATCCTGTCCTTGATCACTTGACATCCCGTTATTCATCGATTTGCTCGAGCGGGTGCCAGTAATATTTCCATTTGACCCTTATCAGGTGCTGGTGTAGCCCAATGGCATCTGCTTGCTTCAGGAATACAAAGAGCCTCAAACCGTTCGTTCAGGGTCTTGACGAAGAAGTCTGACCATCTTGTAGGTGGGCGACCACTTGATCTTTTGACATCCCATGGGATCCAGTCGGTAATGGCTCTAGTCCAGCAGTCCTCTGCAAATCGCATTACATGTCCAGCCCATCTGATTTTCAATGCCTTGGCAAACAAGACAGCATCCCTGACTCTGGAACAGCAATGGTCGGAGCTCTGGATTCCTTCTTTCACTTGAGTGAGGCATGATATTCCAAGCATAGCTCTTTTGATTCCTCTCTGGGAGACCCAAATAGCATTCTCATCCTGCTTTCATAGGGCTCAGGTCTCTGAGGCGTATGTTAATGCAGGGAGAACAGTGGAGTTGAAGAGATGTGTCCAGAGCTGGAGGTTCTTTGTTTTTTTAGCTATTTCTTCGGTGCTTTAGAAGGCATTCCATGCCGCTCTCTTCCTCCTGCGCAGCTCAGGTATTAGGTCTTTCATCACATTGACTTCTCAACCTAGGTACACATAACTGCTGCATTCAGAGATGTTTGTTCCATTGAGAGTTAATGGGGCCTCTGGAACTAGTTCATTTTTCATGAACATAGTTTTTCTGAGATTCAGCTGTAGACCTATCTTTCCAGATTCTCGGTTGAAGCTAGCCAGCATTTGTGCCACTTGGCTAATGTTTGGTGTTACTAGAACTATGTCAACAGTGAAGCGGATGTGGTATAGTTGCCGACCATCTATCTTCACTCCCATTCCTTCCCATTCTTGGTCTTATAGTTGGCGAAGGACAGGCGGGCATTGCGAATGCTTTTCCCAGCTTCTCTTTCTACTTCCAGTATTTCTGCTCTTCTCTCTTTGAGGTCTTCCTTTATCGCTTCTCTGCACTGCTTTGCAAGCTTGGATGTTAACATTTGGTCGCCTGAGATCGTGCTTTGCCACGTTGGTGAATGAGCTCGAGAGTTTTTTGAAGACAGGCGGCCTTTTGTGTTTTTTTTCTCTCTAGGCATTCTTTGCACAATCATGGAGGTGCTGAGCCAGTCGGTTGTGTTTTTGTGTGTTTTTTTTTTTTGCCAAGATGGCAGCGGCCTGAGGCAGCTGTGGCGGCACAGGAAGCGGCTAGGAGGCAGCAATGGCAGAGGTAGGAGCTGGGCAGTGAGCAGAGTCCGGACTCGGGTCCCGTGGCGGCATGGAGAGCGGCAGGAACAGCCCTGTGGGCGCCGGTTGCTCGCCTAGCTCGCAGGGCGTGGTGGACAATAACGCGTAGGTGCGCGGTGAGGCGAGGCTGGGGATCCGGACGCGGGCCGGGGTCTGACCATGCGGCAAGCGAGTCACAGCTGCGGGGACCGGCGACAGTAGGTCAGGGAGCCCCTCGGCTTGTGGTCCCTGTTCCTGCGCTGACTCCGGCGGGGCCTTAGACCTGGCCCGCGGGTGGACACCATTAAGGACACCTGGCAGTCATCTTTCTTTACTATCTATACCGCCACCATGTTCGCTGAGCTCACCAAGGACCGCCAATTATAATATCTATAAGTGTATAAAATTGAAAGATACATACACCCATAAAGTGGGTTACTTCAACAACAGTGTTTCATTGAAAAATGAAAGCAGTTGGTCACAGGGACCTCAATTAAAAGAACTATGCTCCTTGGAAATATCTTGCCCTCCCGGCAAGATTTTCTCCATGGCAAGCTGAGAGTTGTGTGATGCAGCTTATAACTGAACCACATTTTGTTTTGTTTGGGGGCCACACTTAGTGGTTCTCAGGGCTTACTGTTGCCTCTGCACTTAGGGAGCATGCCTGGTGGGCTCAGCGACCCTCAGGGGCACTGAGGCAATATTGATCATCCTCCTGACCCCGCCATATGGAACTGATCACATATGCCGAATTCCATAAGTTGCAAAAGCCTGTCCCTGAAGAGGACGGAGCAGGTTAGGGAAACCCAGATCCCCTCTGGAGGTGACATATCTTTTGAATGCCCTCTGACAAGAGAAGAGGCTAAAGATGCTGCATCTTTTTGTGGTGACAGCAGCACTGTGACTAGCCAAGAAAAGGAACCCCACTTATCTAGGCTGTGTGTTGAAGCAGCAGATTTAGGAGTGAGAAAAGGCTACAGTCACCCTACACTTCACTTGCCAAGCCCACAGCCCTCATGAAGGCTCCTTAACCCCAAAGAAGGATCACCTGCTTGTCAGCTCCATGAAGACACTCTGGAGGCCAGCACTGCCCTGCTCCACTGTACCCCTCTCAAGCCCTGAAGCAGCAGGGGGAGCATTCTCTTGGTCCATCCCATTACATCTGGTTACATGTTTGATCTTGCTGCCACTTTCCTGCCACCCCTACAAATGAACACAGACAGGCTAAAAAAGCTTCCTTTGCCTTTGTTCTCCCCTACTGAGGGTGAGAGGTAAAAGGATCTCACCTGAGAGTTCCCACTATGGGGTTTCCTAGTACAACTGCAGAAACCTTATAACAGAGATTTTATAAAGAGGATGAAAATTTAAAAAAATACTCCATTCCCATTGCATAATCTTAAACTAAGACTGATATTTCTCAAAAAAAATTTATACTAGGGCAAATTTATACCATTTTCTTTATTTAGACCCAGTATCTCAAAACTGTACCTAGTTAGAACTTGTCAAGCTGAGGGGGTTTCCACACTTCTGAGCAGTGTTTTCATCTTGACACAGATATTTGGCAGTTGGCAGCTGCTGGGTCACTGTAGTCTCAGGATCATTGAGAGATTCCCTGAGCACACATGCCCAGGTCAGCAGACTCCAAGGTCTCTAGTACTTTTGTTAACTGCCAATGCATTGCCAATTAGCCAAACAGCATTTTCTTAAGACAGCTATTGAGTTCAAAGAGAACTGGTAGACCTTTGTGAAAAAGAAGATGGGAGGTATCACTTTCCCCAACTTCAAGCTCTACTACAGAGCAGTTGTAATTAAGACAGTGTGGTATTGGTATAGAAACAGACCTGTAGACCTATGGAATAGAACTAAATATCCTGAAACACACTCTCAAATATACAACCACTTAATCTTCGATAAAGGAGCAAAAAAATATTAAGTGGAGCAAAGAAAGCCTCTTCGACAAATGGTGCTGGGGAAACTGGGCAGCTATGTGTAAAAAATGAACTTAGACCTCTATCTAACTCCATGCACAAAAGTCAGATCAAAATGGATTATAGATCTCAACATCAGATATGAACCTATAAGGTACATCAAAGAAAACATAAGAGAAATGCTCTACGACATTGAAACTAAAAGTATCTTTAAAGACGACACACCACTGACCAAGCAAATGGAAGCAAAGATAAACAAATGGGATTATATAAAATTGAAAAGCTTCTGCACCTCAAAAGAAACGGTGACCAAGATACAAAGACAATCCACAGAATGGGAAAGGATATTCACCCAATACCCATCTGATAAGGGGTTAATATCCAGGCTATATCAGGCACTGGTAGCACTTCACAAGAAAAAAAACAGCCAACCCCATCAAAAAATGGGGGAGAAGAAATGAACAGAATCTTCCAAAAAGAAGAAATTTGAATGTCCAAAAGGCATATGAAAAAGTGCTCTTCATCTTTAATCATCAGGGAGATGCAAATCAAAACAACAATGAGGTACCATCTCACACCACAGAGACTGGCACACATCCAAAACAGCAAGAACAACCAGTGCTGACGTGGATGTGGGGAAATAGGTACTTCTCATCCACTGTTGGTGGGAGTGTCGACTGGTCCAGCCCTTTTGGAAAACAATATGGGCATTCCTCCAAAAAATTAGACATTGAGCTCCCATTTGATCCAGCAATAGCACTCCTGGGAATATACCTGAGATACTGAAAAACACATAGCAGAAACACTATCTGTACTTCTTTATTCATCTCTGCACTATTCATAATAGCTAGAATCTGGAAACGACCTAAATGCCCGAGAACAGAGGACTGGCTAAAGAAACTGTGGTACATCCACACAATGGAATACTATGCAGCTGTCAGCAAAGACAAAATTATGAAATCTACCTGCAAATGGATTGACATGGAGACTATCATGCTGAGTGAAATTAGTCAGAAGGAAAAGAACAGATATAGAATGACTGCATTCATTAATAGGATATAAATAGATACCAGTGTTTCACTAAGTGTGGGAAATGGTAATGGCAGACTAAAACTCAGCATTGAATATACACAAAGAGAATTAAGTGATAAACTCTGCAGGGCTTGCCACAATGTGTAAAAAGAAGAGGGAGAGAGATGCAGAGACAGGGAGAGAGAGACAGAGAGAGAAAGAGAGGAAATGGGGGGTACCTGCTATTGAGGCAGCCTTGGGATGGGCAGGAGGGGGTGGGGTTTATTGGTGGTGGAAATGGGGCACTGGTGGAGGGATGGGTGCTGGAATACTGTATTACCAAGAACCAATGATGAACACCTGTGTAATTGTATGTCTCACGGTGGTATAATAAAAATAAAAAAAAACAAAGAGAACTGTGGCAAACACTGCCAATGGAATTGATTTAACTGTCAGGGAACCACTGTCAGCAAATAGACACTTAGCTCTACCTTCCTCTACAGAGTTTTCTCTTTGTGTTTTGCTTTTATTCCCTTGAAGAATATTTGGTTCCTTTTCATCCAGCAGATTTCTGGAGCCCCAGCTAGTTGGCCATTTCAGGTCATCTATTTGTCTCTAACAAGAAAAAGAATAAAATTGTACTTCTAGCTAACTGTATGAGGTACATCTCCACCTGAGGGAGTGTTTCAAGTGAAAGGGATTCTTTGGATCTATTGGGTGAGAGTGAAAGTAAAGGTCACTTTTTGGTAAGAACCTCTGAGTCTTAGTAAAAATGGAACTGCATGCTGGGGAAGAGAGTAGGAGTTGAAGGTCAGGGGGAAATTTGTTGTCTGCAGTAACTGGTTATTTTGTGAATGGACCTCTAAGCTGTGTCAGTGGGTGCTTCTGAGGAGCCTGGATGAGTAGGGGCAAGAGAGGAAGTTTCAGGGTGTAAGGAAAGTCCAGAAAATGTGCTAATCAAATGTTCCACAAACGGGAACAAAGAGGTAGCCATATAGATGCTTTATATAGGACATGGAAGGACCAGGGGAGAACTCACCACAAAAACCCCAAGGTTATTCCATGCAAAATGGCATATGGTCATTGGCCTGCTTCTGACAGAACAACCGACTCCAATGTGGAACATCTGTTTATTAGCCATGTGGTCAAAATTAGTTCCTAAGCATTGTTTTGTTCACTTCCAAACAAAAAGCACAAAACAAAGGCCAAAAAAAATTCAAAGCATCATGGTTAAGCATTCTAGTAGGAAAACAGTTTACACAGCATGAACATCATGCGATTTTGCTATAACAAGTGCAGAGCTAGACTGATTATAATGGTTTTCCAGATAGTCTTATCAATGCCTCATGCCATATACATGTCTTTGTCCATGTTGTTCTCTCAAGCCTGTGCTGATCTGGAAAAAGCATTGTGGCTGCATAGGAAGACTTGGATCTAAATATTCTTCTGTCATCAAATAACTGTGATTATTTGGGCGAGTACTCATCTCATTTATTTCTATATGCATTACTGTATTCATTCATTCATTCAGCTGATGGTCATGTACTGAAAACTTGCTACATATAGGAATAGCTTTTTTCACCAGAAATTAAAGGAAGTACTTTATACCAACTCAACATCGAACTTATATTATTGGAATTAGATCATCTCTTTCTGTTTGGAAGAATAGAGACAAAAATCTAAGTCCTCTGATATTAAAAACACATATCTGAGGCCACATAGATAGTAGAGCAAGTAAAGTGTCTGCCTTGCATGTGGCTGATTTGTGGCTGACCTGGATTTGATCCCAAGCACCACATATGAGTGCATATGCTGCTCAAGCCCACATGGCCAAGCACATGTGGTACCTGAGCACATGTATCCTCCACATCTCCCCTCTTGAGATGTGTACTCTCTCCACTCTCTTTCCTTCTGCTTCTAAAGTAACCTCCATAATAAAATCTACTTTACTTAAAAAAATAAAAAAACAAAAAAAGCTCAAATACCACATATGATACCTGTCAGGATCACTCAGGAGTGATCCCTGAACACAGAGCCAGGAGTATGCCCTTCCTACTCTGGCCCCCAAACAAAAAAAATATAAAAATAAATTATTATTTTATAAAAGTATCAGATAATGTATTTTAAAATATCCTATCCTGTTTTAGGGGCGGGATGGGATTTGGACCATTCCCATCAGTGCTAAGCTTATTTCTGCAGGTACTTGAAACTATATGAGATGCTTGGGATTGAATTGGGATCAAGCACATGCAAGACAAACACCTTTACTCCTGCACTATCTCACTGGTCCCTTTTATTTTTATTGGATATTTTATACTGCAAAAGTATCTCTATTTAACAAACATTAGAGGAGATTAAAAGGAATCTTATTCTTTAATAATCAAATGCTTTCTATAGTTATACTTTACTGTGATAATATCAACACAGATGTTTTCTACCTTTTCTCTGTTTCATAAATATAAGCTTATTTATTTTATTCATTTACTTAAAAATTAAAATATGGTTATTTTATTCATTGCTTTTCTAATTATTTGGTTATTATGCATTTCTTGGAAGATTTCTCTAGGTTCATGCATATAGCTCTAACCAATTATTTTTAATAGTTGAATAATATTTGAAAATTATGGATGGGTCTTGTTTATTTAGTAATTTCTCTGGGATGGAATATCAAGTTGCTTATTTTAATGGCAATATAATAAAATATTTATCTATATATTTTCTTACATACTAGGAACTTATTTGCATAGAACAGATTTACCAAAGTGAATATTTACCAGATTATTCATTAAAGAAATATGAATATTTAAACTAGTAATATTTAAACTATCAATGTTTCTAGGACACTTTCCAGATTTGTTTTAGCAGTTTTAATTAGCTATGTGTAAGTTTCTTTTTTTATGTTTTTGTTTTATTTATTTATTTATTCATTTATTTTTGGCTTTTTGGGTCACACCTAGAGATGCACAGGGGCTATTCCTAACTTTGCATTCAGGAATTTCTCCTGGTAGTGTTCAGAGGACCATATGGGATGCCAGAGATCAAATTTGGGTTGGCCACATGCAAGGCAAATGCCCTACCCACTGGACTATCTCTCCAGCCCCTTTGTTTTATTTGGGCCATACCTGATGGTGCTCAGGACTTACTCTTAGCTCTATGCTAAGGGATTACTCTTGGTTGTGCTTGAGGAACCATATAGAGTGCCCAGAATTGTACCCAGATCAGCCACATGAAATGGAAGCACTTTAACCACAGTATCATGTTATAATCTTTCTTGTGCCTATGTAAGAATTCTTATCATCTTTCTTATCCCTATGTAAGAATTATTACTGATCTACAACTGAATTCACAGCTACAAATGTACTAAGACATCTCATATGAGTTTCTATCTTGTTTTAATTTGTGTTTTTCTTATTATCAATGATGGCGAAAAGTCATTCTCATTATTTATTTGTTAGTTTTCCTTTGTGGTCATTGGCTCTAGCTTTTTAATGATTCTTCTTGATGGGTCTCGTCTGTTTTCCACTTGCTATAGTTCTTTATCTCATTAGCATTTTAACAAGTAATTGATGAAAAATGATTAAAAGGGATCAGGACTGTAGAATGTTGGGTTAAAGATATGTGCGCTGCAATTTTCAAAAGGATGATCAAAGAACATAGTAGGTGAAGGTGAGGTCTCTTGGGAAGAAGGATGCTCAGTCTCTTTTGTGTGGCCTTTTTTCTTCACTGAGGAATAAGATGGGTGTTGGAGCCTGAGCCTGGGAACATAAAGTAACCCTTCTCTGCCCTTTCCTCACCCAGGAAGTGATTACAGATTCCCGTTTATCACATGGAAACCATCACTACCTAGTTTCTTCCACTTCCACTTTCCTTCTTTCCTGAAACCTATGTGTACAAGAGAGTACATACATAGAGCAGTTATTAACATCAAACTAGTTTAGTCTTGCAGGTGTATGTGTGACTGTTAGGTTTACTGGGCAAAGATCATTTCCTATAGGGTGATCATTTATTTCCTCTAATGCCAAGACCAGTGTTTGCCTAGTATCTGGCAAACATTAAGGAGGAAGACAAAATTGGAGAAGAAGGATTTAGAAGGGGAAGTTCAAGATAACATAAAGAAGGACTGAAGGATATTATAGAAATCTTTGCTAGCACTGGAAAGAAATAAGCGTCTTAAGCAAATAAGTCATGTTAGGAGATTGGTATTTTGAAAAGGCTAGCATGTTTTCTGACTTTAGAATACTGTTCAGAAATATAAGGGTGAAGGCATGAAGATTAGTTAGAAAGTTAAATTAGGAGGCATTTAGGAAGCAGGTTAGAAATAGTTACTTGACAGTGCTACTAGTTTGGGGCAGGGAGGAAGAAGTTAGATTCTGGATGTAACTTAACTGAATCAATAGAAGGATGAGGAAGAAGAGAAGAGAAGAGAGCAACAGAGAGAGGCGAGGTTGAGGGTGAGAGCGAGGGTGAGGGTGAAGGAGAGACACAGAGAGACAGAGAGAGAGAAACAGAGAGAGAGAGAGAGAATGGACTCTTATGTTCAAGTTGTTTAAGACCAAGGAATAGGAAATAATGGTGGGAGGAGCAAATTTGGAGTAGTTAGGTAAATTGCGTTTTGAGCCTCTATTTGCAATGTCTTTTAGATATTCTTCTAAGCATAAGGAATAAACAGATGAATATACAAATTTAATCTAGCAAGCATTTTGCTAGGTACCTCACACATATGATTTTATTTAGTTGACATATTAACACAATAAGGAAATTCTGGTCATTGCCTGATTCTCAGAAAAGTGAAGTATAATGAACCACTTGTTCCTTCAAAATCAGGTTCTCGGGCATTTAGGCTGTTTCCAGATTCTAGCTATAGTGAATAGCGCAGAGATGAATAAAGAAGTACAGATAGTGTTTCTGCTATGTGTTTTTCGGTCTCTCGGGTATATTCCCAGGAGTGCTATTGCTGGATCAAATGGGAGCTCAATATCTAGTTTTCGGAGGAATGCCCATATTGTTTTCCAAAAGGGCTGGACCAGTCGGCACTCCCACCAACAGTGGATCAGAGTCCCTTTTTCCCCACATCCACGCCAGCACTGTTTTGGATGTGTGCCAGTCTCTGTGGTGTGAGATGGTACCTCATTGTTGTTTTGATTTGCATCTCCCTGATGATTAAAGATGAAGAACACTTTTCATATGCCTTTTGGCCATTTGAATTTCTTCTTTTTGGAAGCTTCTGTTCATTTCTTCTCCCCATTTTTTGATGGGGTTGGCTGTTTTTTTCTTGTGGAGTGCTACCAGTGCCTGATATATCCTGGATATTAACCCCTTGTCAGATGGGTATTGGGTGAATATCCTTTCCCACTCTGTGGATTGTCTTTGTATCTTGGTCACCGTTTCTTTTGAGGTGCAGAAGCTTTTAGTTTTATATAATCCCATTTGTTTATCTTTGCTTCCATTTGCTTGGTCAGTGGTGTGTCATTTTTAAAGATACTTTTCGTTTCGATGTCATAGAGCGTTTCTCCTATGTTTTCTTCGATGTACCTTATAGATTCATGTCTGATGTTGAGATCTAGAATCCATTTTGATCTGACTTTCGTGCATGGCGTTAGAAGGAGGTCTAGGTTCATTGAGGACTGGCTAAAGAAACTGTGGTTCATCTACACTATGGAATACTATGCGGCTGTCAGAAAAGATGACATTATGAAATTTACCTGCAAATGGAGGGACATGGAGACTATCATGCTGAGTGAAATTAGTCAGAAGGAAAAGGACAGATATAGAATGACTGCATTCATTAATACGACATACATAGATACCAGTGTTTTACTAAATGTGGGAAATGGTAATGGCAGATTAAGACTCACCATTGAATATACACAGAGACTTAAGTGATAAACTCTAAATACCTGCAGGGCTAGCCACAATGTGTAAAATAAGAGGCAGAGAGATGCAGAGACAGAGAGAGAGACAGAGAGAGAAAGAGAGGAAACTGGGGTACCTGGTATTAAGGCAGCATGGGGGTGGGCAGGAGGGGTGGGGTACATTGGTGGTGGAAATGGGGCACTGGTGGAGGGATGGGTGCTGGTATACTGTATTACCAAGAACCAACTATGATCACCTTTGTAATTGTATGTTTCACTGTGGTATAATAAAAAATTAAAAAAAAATCAGGTGAGACTTTTAAGGTGAAACAAAAGTAGGTGGGATAGTTTTATAGTCAGAGGTGCATTTCTTGCATGCTAAGGGATTCAAGTTTGATCCTTGGCCTTCCCTTGCCTCAGCACCCCAGTATGTTGCCCTGGTGACTCTGATGAGTCCTGTTGATCCTGGTAGACTCCTGGCCTGAGTCCTTCTGGGACTACTTGGTCAAGTATTATTGAGAGTAGCCTCTGGGTCCCTTGAGGACTGTTTTGCAGGTCCTCCCACCACCTCCCTTCTCCCCAACCATCTAAAAATCAATATTTTCTGTCAGAGGTGTTTTGTCAAAAACATATTATTTAATATTTTTACTTTGTAAATAAAAATCATTGAAAGATGTTGACATTAAACTTGAATTTTCCTGGGTTTTTCTTTTACTAAGTTCCCTAGGGCACTAATTCTCTAATTCTGTATCACTGGTTTTGCCTCCTTGACATTTTGACTTAAAGGAGAAATAAATTTTAGCATTATCTCCAAAGGGCAAAGAACGAAGCATAAAGAGGTGGTCAGGTAGAGGAAAATCTCACTGGAAAAGAGTAGTCATGGAGACTGTGTTAGTAAGCATACCGTACTTATATACCATGTGTGTGGTCTGGGGTTTTTTGTTTTGTTTTGCTTTTGGTTTTTTCCTGTGTGTTTGTTGGACTTGTTAACTACTAACAATTGAAAAGAAAAGATTAAAGGACCTCCAGTGTTTAGAGAATTGTGAAAAACAGCCTCAGGATCAGTAAAACATGCTGATCAATGATGTAGTTTTAACTTCAATCACAAAGGAAACATAATTCTTTGGCAATTTTAAAGCAGAAACTTCTAAATCACAATGAGAAAGGAGCAGGTCTCAGGAAAATTGCACTAAAGTCAAACTAATTCACACATGGTTAAAACCAGGATATGCCAATAAATTGCAATACTTAAATGTCAACAGATAAAGCAACTGTGTAGAGACTATTATTTCTTTAAATCTCTGCACTATTTCATATTTCTGGTGATTTTTGTTTTCACTTTTCCATTGAACTACTCTAACACTGAGTTCAAATATTAGTGATGAACATGAAGAAAATGCAAATTTGAGACATGGTTGGACATAATGAGGAGTAGCTCTCTGTCTCCTACTCAGCAGCTGTCCATCTCCTAACCTGGTACAGTAACTTGTCAGTCCTGGGTTTTATATTGATCAAAGTCCATCACCTCTTGTAACTCCCAACCCCCAACCTTTTGGGAGAATATAACTAGTAGGCTTGAATTAAATGAGAAGTGCCTCTGATTACCAAGAACCCTGTGGTCCTGTTCCTTTGTTTATCTGTTGGAGCAAACAGTTGTTGGCCCTGAACACACCATGAGACCCTGCTGAACCCCAATATCTATTGTGGATATTGCTAAACTTCAACATCAAGGAACAGGACCATTAGACCAGAAGTCAAGACCTGTGTGGTAAACGCCAATAATATACCCAGACTTTGTCTCTGCTTCTTGGTATAGAGCTTGTAAAACCCTGTAATAGGAGTATGTTGCTATACTTAAGGAGCTCCTTTGTATCACACCTAAGTTTATGCTAATGAGATGGTATATCTTGCTTACTGCTAGTGTTTGGCCAACCAATGGCTTAGAGAATGAAACCTTTCAGCCACATTCCCCAATCTCTAGGAAGAAAAGTAGAGCTGGAGATTGGGAGTTCAAGGTCAGTGAGCACAAATGTGCTGGGAAGGTGGCAATGCCATGAGAAGACAAGGGGTCACCTCCCTACAATTCCCATTCCCTACTTCCTGTGACCCCATTGCTCTACACTATCCTGCACTTCATCCATTGGCTATTCTTGACCTTTCCTTTGAACAAAACTGTAAACCAAGCTTTTTCCTGAGCTCTGTGAGTGGTTTTACGGACCTTAAGAGTGATGTTGTAGGCTCCTCAGATGTCTATTAGAATTTGAAGTTTATATTATTATACAAGTAAATGTGGATCTCGGGACTGGTGACCAGAAGCTGAGGTGGGGGCTTTCTGGTGAGTTCATATGAGCTGTGGATTCTGGGTTAAATCCCTTTAGGGTCAGAACTAAATTGACATCCAGCTAGTGATGAAAAATTGATTGGTGAGGGGAAATAAAATCATTCATTTGCTGTTAGAAAAAAATGTTACAGCAGGCATAAGTGTTGCTTTTGAAACACAGGTCTGGTGGAGGAGTTCATGTACTCTGCAATTACAAAATAACGACTTCAACACTATGAGGTAAACTATGATACCTCAGTTAAAAATACAATAATTTTAAAGAATTAGTGTTTAAAAAATCATGCTTGAATGAACCCAAGCAGTGTTATACATAGAAGGAATTGTGTTTGCAAGACACATATGAATGTATTAGACTTATGGAGAAATGGATCCCAACAGTGACAGCTCAGGAACAATGAGTATTGAAAGGACAAAGGGTCCTGTGGAATCTTGTGGTGAAGATATAGGAGAACAAGCTTTGAAACTGAGTTCTATGGAAACAAAGCCAGAAGACACACCAACCTCAACACAGTCACTGCTGGGTACACCAGTGTTACTCACAGAGGAAGAGTAAGACACCCTCACCCTGTTTCATCCTCTTATGCTCAATCCTGAAACATAGGAAAATTTCAAAGTGATCATGAAATGCCTGGTGCGACCCGTCAAAAATGACCAGATGAAAATGAGGGCTGGAGAGATCGTACAGTGGGTAGGGATTTTGCCCAAGTTCTGTTCCCGACATCCCATATGGTCCTCTGGAGCACTGTGAGAAGTAATTACGGAGTGAAAGCCAGGAGTAACCCCTGAGTATAACCAGGTGTGGCCAATACCATAAAGAAAAAATAAAAAAGAAAGAAAATAGAAAGCGAGAATCAAATGATTTCAGTGGATAAAAATGTTTTCTGATAACCCAAAAATGAAACAGAGGAAAACTATCATAAAAACATCATGACAATCATAGCATCTATAAAGAAGCATTTTTGAGATATAGGGGAGGTCTTGAAATTATAAATTTAAAAAACTCAGAACAGACATGGACAAAAAGTCCAATTTAAAATGAAACAGAACCAAATTCAGGGAGGAAATTGAAGAAAAAGACAAAATCATCTCATGGGAGAAAGCCAAATTACAAAGTATCCAAGGGAGAATCAATTTGATGAAAAGTATAAAAAGAGACTCTGAGTAGAGGCACAAAATAAAATGAAGAAGTAAATAGGACCAGAAAGAGGATGTTAGATGTAGAATGGAAAAAAAATATATCTTTCATGAATTTTCCTGAATAAAAAAGAAATCAAACCAATGGCATATAACTATTATTAAAACTGTAACAGACAAAAGGTAAAATTTTGATCTTGTAATTAAAAATAGTCATTATTAACCCTGGCAATGACAAGACATTTGTCATTAAAAATCAATAATTAATATTCAGAAAAAAATATTATCTTTTGAATCTTCGGGGGTTAAGTTACAATGTTTTATATAAAACCCTGACAACAAAACTGGGAGCAACTGTACAGTGGGTAGGGCATTTGCTTAGCAAGTGATTGACCCAGGTTCGATTCCGGCATCCTATATGGTTCCCTGAGCACTGCCAGGTATAATTCCTGCATACTGAGCCAGGAGTAACCCCTGAGTATCACCAGATGTGATCCAAAATGCCAAAAAGTAATAATAAAATAATAAACTGTATTTGCCTCCAAGTTAGGGGAAGTACAACTAAAGAATTTTTAATTGAATTAAGCTAATATATCATAGCTAAGTGAAACCTGAACAAAAGGACAGGTGATGCATAATAAAATGGTAGGTGTAAGAATATATCCAAAATGAAAAGGTGAGAAAAAATATGAAAAACCATTAAGCAAATGACAAGGTAAAGTAATTTTTTAAAACATTGGAGAGGTTGGGGCCTGAGTCATAGAGCAGCGGGTTGGGTGTTTGCCTTGCATGCCACTGACCTGGGTTTGATCCCTGGCATCCCATATTGTTCTCTGAGCACTGCCAAGAATAATTCCTGAGTTCAGAGCCAGAAGTAACCCCTGAGCATCACCAGTGTCACTCAAAGAGTTAAAAAAAAAAGATTAAAGGTGCTCATGGAGTCTGGAGCACAAGTTGTTCCCTAACATCGCCAGGTGTGCCCAGCCCTGAACTCTCCAATTTTTCCTGCTATCTTTTATCCAGTTACTTAGGCATTCACTATGTGACTAGATTTAAATGCTACCCATTAAGTCTTATATAATAATTAGTGACTATACTCTAATTTCTACATTACCTACCACACATTTTTGAGGGGTGCTTTTTTTTGGGTCATACCCAGCAATGCCCACAGGAGGACAGAGAGCCCAAGAGTGAGTGTTAAAAAAAAACCCAAACTAACTGATGGTCTTAACAGTAGAGAAAACAATAAGTTTTCCCATGTGGTGAGAAATGACTTTTGAGAAGTCAAACTACTGGAATTGCAAAGCAACTTGACTGAGGATGTAGTGCTGCTCTGGGTCTGTGCTGGCACTCTCAGAAGTGGAGACTCTGGGGGCCTCCAGGGCTACATCCAGAGATGCTCAAGGGCAAAAGTTCCAATGACAATAAAGGATGGAATTGTTAGGAAAGACATTTTAAACAGAGTGAAGTACTTGGATCAACAGAAAATACTATTCAGAGTGATATATGATGTAGAAAAACCACTTTCTTTACCACTCGAGGCAAGATAAACTGGTATTATTTATTTTGAGAGCCCTGGGATGTAAATATTAAAAGCCTTAGTTTTTGCTAGACTTCCACCCAGCAATTTCACCTTCAGGCATGTACTCTAAGGAAAAGAAGCGAATGTGCATCAAGATTTGACCCGGTATGTTTGCTGCAGCAGTGTTCCTAATAGTGAAAAGCTACATTAAAACACGAGGTTTTCAAATAGGAAATCAAATAAGTGTTGTTACAGTTATATTTCTGGATACTATAGAGAGAAATATTTACTTGGGAAATACTATAACACGCTGACTTAAAGAATTAAAAAGTTTGGAGTTAGAGGCGATAGCTCAAACGACTTGAATCGCACACAAAAGGTCCAGGGTTCAGTCTCTGGCACCACTAGGAGTGACCCCTGAACAATACCAGATATGAATTGCTCCGCCCCCAATTATTTTTAAAATAAAACTGTGCTTCCAATTTAGTTTCTCTTATAGGCTCTCTCCTGTAGAACCCACTGGTTCTCTGTGGGCCATATGGTTCTGGGGATTAAACTCTGGACTTCGCATGTGCTAGGACTGTGTTCTACCTCTTGTACTATCTCATTGGTTCATACACAATTTTTAAAGAAAAAATAGAGGATTAGAGCAATACTTTAAAAATCCTATCAGGAGTTATTTTGGATGGTGGGAGAAATAAGACTTTTTTGTTATTTTTGTGGCTCTGGGGCCACATGTGTGGATGTTCGGCATATCCTGCTCAGTTCTAGGAGAACCATCTGCAATGCAGGTATCAGAGCTAGGCCCTGTTTATACAAAGGTTGCACTGAGTCCATTGAGCTATCTGGGAAACCTGTAGACATGTGTTTTAATTATAATGATTTTTGTCTGTAGTTTGTAAACACTAAAGCTTTTGCACAAATAGAGCTCCTCTTATTATTGCCACAAAGATAAAAACTGATTTATAGCCTATGTTTCAATCTATGGCTAGGAAACAAAAAACTACTTTTTAATGAGAGACAGGGATAAGAAGATGGCATGGTATGGCAGGTTGACTTGTAAAGATCAGAGAAGTGTCCTGCTTAGCACAGAAGTAAATTAGCAAAGAAGTAAGTATAAAGCAGTTAGTCTTCATTTCATTCAAAAAGTATTTCCATAACACTTACTATATGTGATGCACTGTAATGAGTTATTTTTCTTTAATGAACAACTGATCATTCAGCACATAAGACATAAAGGCAAGGGCCCAGAGAGGTAGTAGAGTGGGGAGGGTGCTTGCCTTGCATGCAGATTCCTATGTCAAGCATTCCATATGCTTCTGTGAGCTCCACAAGGAGTAGTCCCTGAGCAAAGGAACAGGACCTGAGCACTTCCAGGATTCCCCATACTTCCTCAAAAATAAAAAGGACAGTCAAATGGAAATAACCAAGAATCATATACCGAAGCATACTTTTCTCTGTATTTTATAACATTTTAAATTTAAATATAAATATGAAAACTTTGTAAGCTGTGCAAAATATTAAATCTTTGTTACAGTGAATTGTAGTACCCCTTATTATGTGATATTCTAATATTAATGACAGCATAGGTGTGAAATGCATTTGTTTTATTGTTCATATTTACATATTTCTGTGTTGTAAAATAAAATGTAATCTAGCACAGGGGAAAATTGGAAAACCTTATTTATTTATTTATTCATTTATTTATATTTTACTTTGGGCTACATGTTGTAATGTCTGGGATTCAACCCAGGTTGGCTGCATTCAAGGCAAGCACTGTAACTACTGTACAATTATTCCAGACAAAAAAGGGGAAAAACCTTTAAACAGCAAATAACCCCAATGGTTTGATGCTGATCCAGAGACTTACAGACATGGGGCAGAGCTGCTACTTGTTTTTCCTGTGCCTAGCCACTCACGAGGTGCCCGGAGGAATGGCGGGTTCTAGCCCTGGCCGCCACCCCAGCAGAGCTGTACAACAAGCCAGATGACCCCCCACTCCATCGGCCGCCATTTTCCACATCCAGACTTCCCTCTCGTCAGAACTCCACCCAGCGACAGCCTATCACAGCCCGTCTTGCGCAGCCACAAGTGGCTGTGGGGTTCATCTATAAATGCTATATTCAGAGGTAACTACAAGGGTATGCCACCTACACAGCAAGCCTGGCAAGCTGCCCGTGTTGTATTTGATATGCCAAATGCCAGTAACAATTATATTAGTTCATTCCCATGAACTAATATAATGGTTTGAGGCTCTTTATGTTTCTGGAGCAAGCAGATGTCCTTGGGCTCTACTAGCATGCGACAGGACATATGGAGATAGTACTGGTGCCCACTCGAGCAAATAGATGATCAACGGGAGGATAATGATAGTGATAGTGAATACGTTATTATTTTCTGTAACAGTTGAAACACAATTATGAATATGTAGAAAAAAAAATGAAAATAATTCCATTTGGAAAGCAGATGTCCTAGGCTTGTTTCCTGGATGTGAAACCGAAAAATTATTCCCTGTTTAGGTTCCTTGGAAAATGAGGTGCCATGTACTACAATTACAATCTCAACTGAAAGAGAATATTCAATGATAGCTAGAGTTGTATGTCAACATGAAAACGATAAACTGAAGAAATGACTAAAAGCAAGGGAAAAAATGTACTTGAAACACATTTTGAATTTAACTGGCCTGCTTTCCAACAAATACTTGAATCAAAATGTAGGTATCTTCAAAGCAGAAGCAGGGTGAAAAAAATTGCTGAGGGCCCAGAATTAAAATTTTCAATGAATATGAAGAAAAGCCAAACAGAATATTTCAGATTACAGTCAATTCATTTATTTCCCCTTATTATTTTCTTACTGTGTGTATGTACATGATATCCTCTCAGAACTACACAGGGAATTGTGGATTTATCTCCAAGTGGTCCCGAAATCAGAATTTTATGAAAGTGGTACCTTTTATTGTGCTAATTGGCCACAAAGCACATTAAGTTCAAGTAATTGACTGAATTTCTTAAAAAGGGTGTATTTAATTACCACATTCTGCACGAACCTTTAGTTTAAACTCTGAAATCTTCAGAGAGAGAGAGAGAAAGAGAGCAAGAGAAAGAGTGAGAGAGATGGTGCTCAAAGGGGTCAGAAAAAGAGTTCCTGGGTTTAAGGTTTTTTCTGTCCACACAACTCCCACCCAGTTCCAATACCTGACACCGCATATAATACCCTCATCCTCAGCGCTGCCAGGAGTGATTCTTAAACACAGATCCAGTATTCATCCCATGGAATTTGTTTATGTGGAAGAGGTTATTCAGAAATGCACTTTACAGATTCTGCCTGAAAGATATGTTTCCCTAAAGTCACTTATCTTAAATCTCTACAAAATTATCCACTCAATAAGATTTTATTTTATAACATATCAGCATATGGTTGAAGTGCATTTTTATTTTGGACAGAGAATTAGACAAATGCCCAGAAACCCCATAGGACTTTGATGTTTTGTTTAGTTGAAGAATTATAATTTTTGAAAATCTGACAAAATTGTGAGTTTAACTTTGAAACCATTTAAAGAACCATGGAGAATTTGTAAAATTTATCAGAAACAAGTTGTGAAGATCTGAAATGTTTTGTGAGTCATTAAAGGTACTTAATCAGTATTTTAACATTTCAACATTCATTTATCTTCTCACTGACAAGACAATAAGAATGGATAGAAATTACCAGTACTTGAAAAAGTAAATGGCACCTCTAAGATTCATTTATTTGGAGAGTGACCCTTTGCCTTCCCAGAGTAATTTTAAATGCTAAAACAGTATTTAAATAGTTTTAAATGCCAATTGCTTATGCTAAATCAGGTAAGAAGGAGGTTAGAAGTCAAAGGAGTTATAAAAATGCTGATGGACACTAGTAGAACTTTAGAAGAAGAAAACAGCAAACCCCATCAAAATGGGGAGAAGAAATGAATAGAAACTTTGACAAGGAAGTCTGCTATCATACTAGATATAATATATATATTCCTACACTTACATAAAGTATGATATGTATATATTCCTACACTTCTTTTTATGATAAAAAATGTAATTTTAAAGGACTCGTACTAGTTAGAAGTTGCTTAACTGTCAAATCTTCCATTTGGAGAAAAACATACTTATTTTTTGCTTTTTGGGTCATACCTGGCAATACTTAGGGGTTACTCCCCATTCTGCCCTCAGGAATTACACCTGGGGTTGCTTGGGAGAACCGTATGGGATGCTGGGGATCTAACTTGGGTCAGCTGCGTGCAAGGGATATGCCCTATGTGCTGTGCTGTCGCTTCAGCCCCCAAACCCACTATTCTTAAAAATTTTTTGAGGTATAGTAATATTTTGCATAAAGACACATTAATAGTTAAATATGCGGAAAGGCACAGAAGCTCCTAAAATGTTTCTGAAACCAGTGTATTGCTCCCAACAGGTACTGAAAGGCTGAGATTGTACTCACTCATGCTCAATACATGAGTTGAGTGAGTGTTTCATGTGAATGAGTTTAAAGTTAGATAAAAGATGAGATATTAGGCTCATTTTATTATTCTGCTTTATTATTCACATAACCTGAGGCTAAAAATCCTTTTACTTGTCAGGTTAAAGTTTTATTTAATAAACATATACTAACATTTTATTTTTTTTATTTTGTTATTTTTTTGCTTTTTTGGGTCACACCCGGCAGTGCTCAGGGGTTTCTCCTGGCTCTGCACTCAGGAATTACTCCTGGCGGTGCTTGGGGACCATATGGGATGCCGGGATTGAACCGGGACAGCACGTGCCCTACCCGCTGTACTATCACTCCAGCCCCTATACTAACATTTTAAATACACTTCTCAAGAGAAATGTGACAGTAGGAACACATCTACTTTAGAAAAATTAAAGTAAACTGATACTTTACGAGTAATTCAAAACAGAGAAGACACCCCTCCCTCACCCCAGGATCACAACATGCTGAATGGGGTTACTTTTAAAATGACAGTTTAAAGATCCTGCTAAACTGGAACAAAAAACAATTAATACTTTATTTTCTTTGCTAATCCTACACAAGGATCAATGTGGTTTTGTCCACCCTCTATTTTAACAACCATATAATGATCCAAGAGATGGTGTTTGACTCTTACACAATCCCAAATGTTTCTGTCCCTTCAAGAGAGAAAGGGACTAGGTTGCTACTCATTATTCTGTCCCTGATCTGTTTGTTGCCTCTCATCTCCTTTTATTTCTCATCTCTCCTGACACAAAGCTTTTCCCTGCTTTGTAACACAAAGCAGTGTTACCTCATCTGCTCACGTTTTCAGACTCCAAGAGTTACTATGCACCTTCAGGGCTAACCTAGACACTAGTTCCTGAGAGTCTTATTTTCAAAGAAACAACGCTCTCTCAGAAATAGATATTTTAGACCCGGTTGGAAAGGATTTGCTGGTTACTAAATTCTGTGTGCTTTTAAGGGTTGGTAAGTGAAGCAAAAATGTGAATATGAATATCAGTTGCTGAGAAGAGGAAGCAATGGAGCAAAACACAGGCTTTCTCTTCCTCTATTTCTTAGCACACTTTAAAAAATGTTAATTAAGTTTTGTCAAATCTGTATTTGACTGCTGGGGTGGGAAGGAAAAAAAAATAACAGACTTCTGCTACCAAGAGAAAATCATCTTTCTTAGATATCACCAAATATTTGCTTTTCTTCTATGCTTCTCTACCTATAATGTCTCTATTTATTTATTTATGTATTTATTTATTTACTTATTTATCTATCTATCTATCTATTTATTTATTTATTTATTTATTTATTTATTTATTTATGCTTTCTGGGTCACACCCAGCAATGCTCAGGGAATACTACTGGTTCTGCACTCAGGAATTATTCCTGGAAGTGCTTGGGGAACCATATGGGATGCTGGGGATGGAACCCGGGTTGGCCAAGTGCAAGGCAAACTCCCTAAGGGCTGTGCTATCACTCTAGTCCCACCTATAGTGTCTTAAAGGTTGTTAATAGGAACCATGAATACTCAGTCTCTTCCTGTGATGTCAGTATATTTTACATAATTTTATAATATTATATGAAAACTATAGGTGTTTGCAGTATTGTTCTCTGCTGTACTCCTTCCCTTCATTGACAAGAGACAAGACAGACAACACAGCTATAGAGCAGTAGAGAATAATGCATACATAAATACTCAATTTATAAATTAAAAGCTAAAATGCTTTATATAGATATTTATTTATTTATTTATTTATTTATTTTGGGTCACACCTGGCGATGCTCAGGGGTTACTCCTGGCTCTGCACTCCAGGAATTACTCCTGGCATTGCTCGAGGGACCATATGGGATGCTGGGGATCGAACTTGGGCTGACATGGGCCAGCCGCATGCAAGGCAAACGCCCTACCGCTGGACTATCACTCCTGCCCTATATAGATATTTAATGTAACTCTTTGAGATGACAAAGAGCAACATTTCTACACTTAAACTTCTACTTTCACCCTCCCCTTGACAATATATTTTAAATTATGCTGTCACAGATTGGCTCATTGTCATCCACTTGTTCAATATTTTTCTTCTCCTCCCCTTCCTCTTCTACTTCCTTATGGGTATTGGGAATCATGCAAAGCATAATTTTATCACTGAATCACCTCCCCAATTCTTTGCTTAAAATGCTTCATGATGCCCCATTTGCCTAGTCACAATTGCTACATTAAAAGTATGAGAAAAACTTCACAGACTATTTAATAAAAATTATTTTCACAGACCAACTCTGAACAAAATCTAACTATAGATCTATGAGTTCTGAGAACTCTTGTTTGATAAACACCAATTTAAGAATTGGAATAATTTCTTTAATTTTTTGTTTGTCCATTGAACTCATCTGGAAGTGTTCAGGTATCATGCAGTGTGGCAGGGATTAAACAAGCCCTTTCTGTTGTGAGACATGCACCTCACACCTTTGAGTTCTCTCCTTGCCCATTTCTTTAAAGTTTTTTGCTTGAAAGGTAATTACAGAAACGGACTAGTCTTTAGTATAAAGTTTACCACAGGGGAGGGAAAGGGGGAAAAATGAGACCATGTGAAGAACTAAATAATAAGGAGAGAGAATTGAACTACCTTCTCTTAGTATTATTAATGAAATGGAGTTGTTTTTGAGGAGAATTATTTGTACATTTCAAGATACTGTACACTGTCCCTCGAGGTGTTGCGGGTGTGGCTGTGGTGCCTGGCTGTGTTGGCAGGTGGCAGACTGGAGATAGGTTTGTCTACACCCCCAGGGCTCTGCCCTGTGGGCCCTGGATGGTGATGGTCTGACATAGGAAAAGACTGGGCCACCTGGGATATGGTCTGACATAGGAAAAGACTGGGCCACCTGGGATGAACCCAGAGCCATGGCAGAGCCTGGTGTTGTATTCAATATGCCCCAAACAGTAACAATAGAGATGAACTGCACAAGGGACAGACCAGACACACAGCTGCACACTCCGGCCCATGTGAAGTAGTCCATGGAGTCTCTGAGGAATCGGCTAGTCCCGGCCAAGAACAACATAGCTCCTAGGGTAAAGAAGTCATGTGCGGGGAAGTCATGCTGGCCGGACTTGGAGCACAGATTTGGGCTCCTCCCTCTCTATGCCAGTGGGCTTGGCTACAGGCTCACAGCCACTGCAACCAGATGAACTGGACAAGGGACAGACCAGACGCACAGCTGTGACAGTGTGCAGCTGCACAAGAGGCTTAGATAGCAATTTATGCTAGGATCAGTTCCTTCCCAGGATCTTTCACATCTGTACACCATAATGATCATTAGAGTTGTAACAAACTGGGGAGGTTGATAGGAACTATAATGTCACACTAGAACTCACTAAAAATATACACAAAGATAAGTGCATTATAAACCGTAAGGCTAGTCATAAGGTGTAGGAGAAGAGGGAGAAATACAGAGACAGAAATAGAGACAGAAAGATGAGAGACTCAGACGCACGAGGGAGTGCTGCCACCCGACTCTCTCCTAACTCAGCTGACCATGAGGCTCCAGGAGGCAAGATGGGTTTGGGGAGTGGACCCATCACTTCTGTAGGGCCTCAGAAGGAGCCAGATGAGACTCGCTCACCATAATAGACCATTATCATGGTCCGGACCCCCCAGCTCATCAGAACCCATGCAAGAGAGAAGCTAATCTCAAGACCAACTCAGAGCAACCAAGTTCGAGCCCAGGTAGGCGGCTCTCGGAGGTGGAAGTAACTGGATGTTCCTGAAGATGGAGCTGGGGTACCCCTTCCCCTCTCTGACCCATCCCAGAGGCCTGGTGGCCCCGCCCACGAACTGCCATGGGGCTCTTGGCCATGATACAGAGACTCAGAAGCATGGGGAGAGATGCCATCTGGCTCTTCCCTAGCTCAGCTGACCTTGAGGCTCCCAGGAGGCAAGATGGGTTTTTGGGAGTGGGCCCATCACCTCTGTAGGGCCTCAGAAGCAGCCGGATGAGACTCACTCACCATAATAGCTGTCATTTTTTGTGGTCGGAACCAGTACATCAAACTAGTGGAAACAATCATGTTCTAGAAAACATTATAATCCACAATGTGTAACAAAGGGAAGCGAGGAGAGATAGAGAGAGCGAAAGAGAGGAAGGAGATAAAGAACCTGCCATGGAGGCAAGCTGGGAGGTGGGGACATTGTTGATGGGAGATGGGCAGGGGGTGGAGGGATGGGTTTTGGAACACTGTAGAACCAAAATTCAAACATGAACATCTTGTAATTATATATCTAACAGTGGTATAATAAAATATTAAAAAATAATAAAATTATTTTAAAAAAGTGGAAAAAAAAGATAATGTACAAACATTTCAAGGGAAATGTTTCAAAGGAAAACTTTCAAAGGAAATTTACCAAAAACTTTAAAAATTAGATAAACTCCCAAACTATTACCCTAGGCCTGTCCCATACCCAGCAGTGAAGGAAAATATATTCATGTAGCACATATAATTACCCATCATCTTTTTTTTGCTTTTCAGGTCACATTGGACAATGCTCAGGGGTTACTCCTGTCACTGTACTCAGGAATTACTCCTGGCAGTGCTCAGGGAACCATATGTGATGCTGGGGGATCAAACCCAGGTCAATTGTGTGCAAGGCAAACGCCCTACCCACTGTGATATAGCTCCAGCCTCATCTTTTTTTTTTAAAGCGATTCTGTGTGGTTCTACCCAGATAGGTTTTTGTCTATTCTTCATACACTCATAAAAGCCAAAGAAAACATTACTATTAGAGGCATATATTGAAATATAATGCCAGTATTACCTCTCAGAATCTTCAGGCTGATTGACAGTCATTACCAGTTTCTCTTTGTGTATCTCATTTTTATTTCTGAGTTGTCCACGTGGAAACTAAAAGAAAAAAAATTATCAAGGACCGAAAGGTTAGATGTGTCTCAAGGGAAGATAACTATGTCAGTTGATAGAGGAGAAAACCACCTGTTAAATGCATTTTCACCTTAAGCTATGTTTTTATTCTCATGTCTCGTTTTTAGCACTAAGTTATGAAAATCAGTCGACAAGCTTGCCTTGTGCCTAGTTTCAATCTAAAGTAAAATTCAGTGTGTAAACATAAAGTCTGTTTTTTTTTTTGGTTCAGAAGTAGTTTTATGACAGGTGAAATTATCCAGGAACAAATCAGAGAAAGCTGGGCAAAAATCCCAACATCCAAGGTATAAACTCTTACCATTATCAGATTGGCATGTTTGTAGCTCAGTTAGCCCCAGTTCAGAACTGAGTTCTTTGAGAGAGCCTTGAGATCCAGATCATCCAGAGCTTTCTTGAACTCAATTTATCCTAACTTTTCTAATAGGATAGTGATGTTTGCATATTTATTTGGACTAACTTGGTAATAGGACAAATGCTAAGAAAAAGGAGTAGATTATGAAAAATTGTCTTTATTTTTCCTATGTAGTGTGTTACTTCAACATGACCACCAAACTGTGATCAAATCATAGTTCCTTTTTGGGATTTGGAGTAGATTCTCAAGACAAGCATTTGTAGACTTGTGTTTGTTATGAAAACCAATCCCTGCAGACACTTAACACATTTTAAATACATCGCAAACCACTAATTATTGTATTGCATTCAGGTCTGCAAGAACTACCAAGTCGACTATTCTGTTTTTTTTTTATTTTTCACTTAATTGTAATAGCTCCCCTGCCCCTCAGTTTGTTTGTAATAGCTCCCCCTAACCCCCCCCCCCAGTTTGTTTAGAAAAATGCTCCAAGTTTTTTTTTTTTTTTTGGCTATTGGCAGACTGCACCTAGTGTTGAGGGGCAGAAAGGGTGACTTTTATTTTGCTTTGTTTTCAACTTGTGACAGTTGTTTAAAAGTCTTCTGTTACCACCATGGTAGCCCATTACCAGATGAAAGCAAATGCCTTTCAGGATTGTTGTAGAACTGGACCACCAACTAATACAAACTGTCTTAAAAGCATGCAAAATTGTGCCCTTTTTCTTTCTTTAGTGTGCTGGAAATATTTCAGAATTCTGCAATTGCATTGGAAAGGCAGGAAGTGACCCAGAGTGACTTGGACAAGGTGCTGATATAGTTATTTCTGGAAGATAAGATTTTCAATTTTAAGTACTTTGTTGTTGTTGGGCCGAGGGTTTGAGTCGCACCTCGTGGTACTCAGAGACTACTCCTGACTTTCTGAGAGATCTGCCCCTAGCTATGGCTGGGGTACCACGTGTGGTTATGAGGTTCGGGTGATCAAACCAGGGTTGGCTGCAAGGCAAGTGGCTGTATTATCTCACAGGCCCTCTTCCAGCCCCCAGACTTAAAGTTCTATGGTTTAAGATTCATAGGTAAGAACTTGAAGAAGCTAAACAGACAAGACAGGTGTTTCTCAAAGATATTAATTTACCAAACAGTTTTTTCCTCTCTGTCTTTTTATATCTTGTTATGAAATACAGGTTGTAAAATAATAACCAAAAAGTCAGAAAAAGTCGATGTCCCAAGCATCTATATTTCACATAGATTTTTTGTTTCCTCTGATAGAGATATTTTCCCCAAAGGGCAACAACAAAGAAAATAATCAGAAAGAGACACTCAGACATTTGGGGGCTTCCCTTTCAAGGAGATTCAAATAAAATTGAGCCAACCATGTCCCAGACAAGGATCTTTCTTGATGTCAGTGCCTCTTTTTTATTATAATTGTGAAAAGAACTGCTTCATTTTCTTTTACTTTTTTGGGTCAGACCTGGTAATGCTCAGGGGTTACTCCTGGCTCTGTACTCAGATATTACACCTGGCAGCACTCACGGGACCATACAGAATGCCAGGGATTGAACCCTGCTGTATTTTCACCCGGTGTCAAAAGTGAACAACTTCAACAACCTAACATGACTCAATCATCTGGGTATCTTTTTCAGTCCAGCCTATATGAAAGTAGACACACATTCTAAGACAAAAAAGAACTTAATTTAAATGACCATTTATGTGGAAAATATTTGAGTCACTTAAAAAAACTGCCAAATCATGCCTAAAACCTAAAACAATGCTAATGCATAGTAGAAGCAGGGATGATATGAATCATACAGAGCCTGCATGAGGTAACTGATGAGGAAGGGATTTGGTGGGACCACTCTAGCTGCTTGGGTTCTTTATCTCCTCTAGAACAAAGGCAAAGCCAACATAGACATGATTTTTTACTTTTCACGTTTGGTGGCCAGAGTGGAAATCTGTTTTGGATTTCTTTTCGGTTATCACACCACTAAGGTAAGTGTTTCTTAAAAAGTGAAACAGTGGGAGCTGAGAAATAGCTTAAGTGGTCGAGTATATGCCTAGCATGTGTGAAGCCTTGGGTTTGATCCCTAGCACTTTATTGTGGTCCTGTGATCTCTAAGTTCTGCAGGGGTGGCTTCAGGACTCCAAAGCTGTGGGTGGCCCTTATTTAAAAAAGTAAGGAGTCCTAATGTGACTTTTTAAGGAAAGTCAGGTATATCTAAAATTTATACAGTAGTGCTTGGAATATCATCTGTATATAGTCTTGTAAACGGGAGTCATTTAAAAGAAGGCTTAGAAATGAGGAGCGGCCTTGGCACCACCTGGACTCCTGGTGGGTGGGGAGAGTCCTCTCGAGAGAGTTTTGTCCCTGGATGGTTGTTATAGATGTTTCTCAAGCCCCTTTGGCCCTAAAAACCTGTGCTTGTGAGATTACAAATAGAGAAATGGGAGCTTGCCTTCAAAGAATTTATCCTCCTCCTGAGATTATAGGACGTCAAGCCTCAGGGACCCAGATCTAGGCAACTCTGTTTTTCATCTACAAGTGTGGGCATCTGGCTCACAGTGAGGATTTAATATTTTTAGAAGGAGAAAAATGAAAAGAGAGACCTATTTTATGAGAGAAAATATGCTAACAAGAGAACTATGTGGTATCACCAATGAAAGTGTCTGAGGATAATAGGATTTACTATGATCAACAGTATTTACTTGCTTTTGGGGGAGATTATTAACACTTTTTTTTGCTTTTTTTTCTTATCAAGGAAATTTGAAGGGCTTAAATTTTTATGAAAGTAATTTTTACAGCTTGTCCAGGGGTAGGACAAGTATAAATCACATGCATTTCCTGGGAAACAAAAGATTTATAATTAAACACCAAGCAAGTTCAAATGCTGACGGCATCTCTATATTTAAAGCAAGCACATTGCTTTGTTTCCCTTCATTAGGTTACTTTCTTCTCCATCTTCCTCTCCCACACCTCTTCCTTTTAAGGACTTTCTTACTAGTAAAGTAACAGCTGTTTCTTTCTATTTAACTAGGTCCTGGATTCTTGGCTAGATTTCAGCACATCAGTAAAGATCATAGCTGTCTGATTGTTTAAGCAGAAGTTTACACAATCTGCAGTTCCAAAACAACTCAATAATAGAGTCTAAACTTTCTTTTGGGAGTAAACCAAGTTTTATGACTCTTCACCATTTGTGGTGACAGTTTTCAATACATTTGAATTTCTAGAATAAGGTTCAGGGGCCAGGATGTGAGTATTTCCAGTTACAGCCTAATTCAGAAAAAAAAATAAAAATAAGGTTCAAAGTTCTTGAGAATGGCATGCTGAAGGCTGCCAAAAAATTTTTCTACATTCTATAGGTTTCATATGTTCCTAGAGCTTAGGATATAGCTTTGGAATGTATCAAAAGATATGTGCAATCATAGACAGGAAAGCCTTTTCTTAAGAATGAACCTGGCTGACAAGTGATTTTATCTGTGTAAAAACGCATTTCTCAGGGCCGGAGCAATAGTACAGCGGGTAGAGCATTTGCCTTGCACACTGCCGACCTACTTTCGATCTCCGGCATCCCATATGGCCCCCTGAGCAACACCAGGAATAATTCCTGAGTGAAGAGCCAGGAGTAACCCTGAGTGTTGCCAGGTATGACCCAAAAAGCATGAATAAATAAATAAATAAATAAATAAATAGATAGATAGATAGATAAATAAATAAATAAATAAATAAATAAATAAATAAATAAATAAAAGTAACAAAAAAGTACTTCTCTTTAGGGTCTACTTATACTGCTCAATGAGAAATTCATTTAGTACCTATCTTTACAAAATTCAAAATCAAAGATTAGTTAGCTTGGTTCAGTACAGTTAGAATGAGCTGTCCTTCAGAGATACTAAACCATCATGAAAATTATTATCCTTGTGTTTAAACTTCTGAAAAAAATTAAGATTATAAAGACAGTCTGTTAAGGACATATACCAACTGAAAGCATTTGATTTTTAAAGAAAGGATGTTTTTATTTCGTACACAAAAGCTTTCTCATTGATCACATAGAGATCTAGAGTTAATAAAAACATTGGTCAACTGTAGGACTCACAAAGAATAATCATGAATATCATATTAATTTATTATAGCAATATGCACCTGCCAGTCCCGCCTTCCCAAATAAGGATCTACTGTTAGCTCTGCTGTTGTCCATAACTATATAAGCCTCTGTGAATCCTAGTTTTAGTATCTTTTCCAGGGAAGTAAAATAGTAATGTTAAGAGAATAATTTTTATTGCTTTGACTGTGTTTCTCTCAGACCATACATTCAGGTCATGGGAATGAGGTCTATAATTGGCCCTCTTGAGCAAATCTATGAACAGGAAGACAAGTGAAATGAAGTGATACTATTTTTCCCATATTTTATATTGACCTCACCTACATTTGATTTTAATTTTATGCTGAATGTTTTCAAAGTACCGAATTATCATACATATATACAATAATTGCTTCAGGAATTGAAGCAAGCAGATGCCATTGGGCTACACTAGCAAGCAATAGGGCCAAATGGAAATGTTACTGGTTCCCGCTCGAGCAAATTGATGAATAACGGGATGTCAAGTGATCAAGTGCTATACAATAATTATTTTGTCTTTTCTAGATGCATGTATCATCAGTTTATGTAAATTATTTACTTAAACCAGGTAATTGTAAAAACGGGGAAGAGTTATAAATAGCTTAGGAGAAAACATGATTGACTTTTAGTAAACATCACTTTGGGAGACAGAAATAAGTGGACACCATTAGCTGAGAGAATTCTATGGGACTTGCATGCCAGATGTATTCTATAGAGAGAATGTGCAGCATTGTTATCAGCACTGAACTACTTCAATGCATCATGGAAAAGAACAGTAGTTTCACACAGAAATGGGGAAAACACTCGTAGGGCAGTGAGTTCATATAAATTGGCTGTTTGGTGTCGGATGTCTACGGTGGACACACAAATGAATTATTTCACCTAAAGAGTAAAAAAATTCTTTTAAGAAAAGCAAAGGAAGGGCTGAAGATTGGACAGAGGTTAAAATGTTTGCCTTGCACTTGGACTTGGTCAGCCTGTCACTGCATGTGGGCTCTTGAACACCCCCAAGATTGATCTCTGAGTACCACTTGCTGTGGTCCCTAAACCCAAAAATGTTTTAAAAAATTAAATAAATAATTAAATAATAATTAGCTAACAAAGCACTGTACTCTTTTAAAAAAATTCCTGCTTGATATGAATGATAGCTCTCATATGGGGATAGGTAGAAACATAGTAGGGGAATAAAAAAGTGGTCAAAGACAGTCGCATCTGAGAACTGGCCTGGAGAACTGGGCTTGACAAGGGTGGGGCAGGGGGTGAGTGTTATAGTGCCCTGAGGCAATAGTGGAGGAAACAAATATTCTGCTGGGCGATGTGCTGTTGGTATATTGTGTGCCTTGAACCCTATTACTAGTAGTATAAGTCATAGTACCTAAAATTAAAAATTAAATGAATAAATTAATGAAAAATTAAAAGGAAATTAGAACAATTGAATGAAAAACATTGCCAAAATATCTGTGCATATTTGACATGAAATGTGTATATTTGACATGAAATATGACAGAAACTATAGTCTATTCCAGCCATGTGTAACTTTCAGAGCTTTAGCATATTCTTTCACCAATACACAGAAAATAACAGTTTAAAAAGCTTTGTTAGTGAAAAAAAAAGACATAGAGGGAAAATCTTGATTAGAAAACAGAATTTTTTCCTGATCCCAATTTCTAAATTAACTAGGTACATGATTTTAAGCCTATTATTGGCTTCCTCTTCAAGCCAGTGTTCTCCCTTGAAGCATATTATGCTTAGTTGTCTCTGTGTTTCTTTGCTTGCTTATTTTCACTATAGAAAAGCCAGTGTTCTCACCAGAAAATACAGACTATTTTTATTTCACAGAAAGGTAAGTATATTATCATTTCTAGATCTGAAGAATCAAAGACTGATAAGATTATTTCTAATGTTCTATGAGGTTGCAAACTTCTGCAGTCTTCGGGATCAAAGAGACAATTTAGCAGGTAGGGTGTTTGCTTGCATGCAGCTGACAGGATAAGAAATTATTCCAAACATACATGTTTTCTTCTGTGCTTGTAATGCACTGACAAACCATTCAGTTATATATATATAATATATAATCTCGACATATATATATATATATATATATATATGTCTAGATTATGAGAGTAGCATCGTGGCCAGTCTTCTCATTCTTGGCTTGTGTCAGTTTTCTTTCCACATTATAGGCAGTCTATTCTTTTGCAGAACACATGCCCTCTTCTCCCACCCTCACAATAAGGCTCCTGCTTTTCTATAGCAGAAGCCCAAGTCCCTTTTCATAGATGAATTTTTTTGCAAATATCATAGATTAGGGTCTTTTGTGGGTCCTTATTGAATGCAGGGATTGAGGGAATTGAATTGAGTTGAGGCTCTGTGTAGTGTGATAAATTCTGCTATTGCAAGATATTTAACTCCACTGCTTCTCATTCATTAAGATATAACAAAAAATGTTCCCCCCCCTACCCTGTCTACCCTAAAGCACTTTCTAGTTTCTTCTGTTATAACCCTTTTTCCACCTCAAATTACCCCTGTTTCCTCCTGCTATAATCTTAGAAGCTGGTCTTCATTTTTTTTTCGTAGATTGTTCTCAAAATGAAGTCTTAACTGCTCATATAGTACCACTTCCTTTTATCTCTTATAACTGTATGTTCTTCACTTTTGTACCATTTGTCAATGATGCAATTTCACCACTATGGTATTTGTGTCACTATTAGCTTAAAATCTTTCTTCTCTACTAGACGTAAGTTCTGTGATTTTACATCTGTTTCATTCATAACCAAATCCCTGGTACCTAATTCAGTGACTATGATATGCTAAATGGTCCATCGTGACTGAATGACTATGAAATATGCCAACTTGTTAGTTGTGCATGGAGCTGTGACGTTTTAAAAATAAGAGCGTGGGTATGGTTTCCAAATAACAACTTTAATATTAAGTTTAGTTTAAATCACTCTTTAGATTTAAAACATATAGCTTGTCTTTTCAAAATACTTTATACCTACCTAAAGCTCACCATTTAAGTAACTGTATCTCTAAAACATTTTTAAAAAGAGAAACGAATATGTTTAATTTTGAAACAAGGTCCGTAAGGAATATAAGGTGAGTACAAAAGCAAACCAAGTTTATCAGCATATACTTGAGATACGACTGAAATATTTTCGATCATCTTTATGCAGAATTGGGCAATTGAGGTTAAGCTATAACATTCAAAATGATTAGGCATATATTCTAGTTTGTGTTCAATTTTGGTAGCAAATGAGATTCCTATATTTAACAGGTATTTGAAGGTCCTTTGGTTACAGTGTGGAAGGAATTGATGGAGAGGAAAATTACACAGCACTCTCATTTACAGTAATAGATCAAGGGGAGTTGACAACAAAAAAAAGATTTCTGGCTACACATCTTTTGACTTAGGCTAAAGAAAAAATATACCCCCAAAGTACTGCTGTTGTTGGTTTTTTTTTCCATTTCACATTTCTGAGAAAGGTGTTAAATCAGGGGACTTTCTATCATTCATTTTCTTCTAAGAACTTTTTTATTTTATAACAAAAGTAGTAATATTTTTGCCTCTGAATCCCTGTTGATCAATTATATCATTGCTCTAGCTTTACTTGTATATACAATGTTAACATTTGGAGATTGTTAATATAAAATATTAATATTTGGAGATTGAAATTGAAAAGAGGTCCTGAATTCCAGGAGCCAGTATACCAATAACCTGACACCAGGATTATCACTTAAACTTATTCAATCTCGAAACTATCACTATCTCGAAATGAGAAGGGATAGAACATTATTATTTATGGTCAAGAAATTTTCAAAGAGCCAGGTGTGGTGAAATTGGTTTCTATGTGAGATTCTGGGATTACATATATTGTGATATGTGTGACATTTGTGTTTTAAAAACTTACTGAAATATGAACAGTGCCTATTCTCACCCTATAGAGACTATCAAATTCATAGATTGGTCCCTATGAGCATGTACTTGCAGTAGGAGATTTTCCCCTAACTATAACCCAAGGTATGGATAAAAACAGCTTTATGTCTTAAAACATAAAAGGCAGCAAAAATGTGCCCAGGAAAAATTAGAAGATGATTTATGAGTTATTAGATGCAGAGGGCAACATGGGCAAAAAATAGATTAAGAAACTGTCATGACCTTACTCTATACTGTAAGGGTGCCTGCTAATTGGCTGTGTGAAATATCCCAATCCTACTCTGAAAGTACCCATTACAGTTTGATGTACTTACTAACTGTTCCTAGTGTCTCTGGCAATTTAAACTATAACCTACTGTTAGGATTGAGGGTGGGGGAGCAAAATTGCATTAAATAAATGGCCAGCCTCAGGGCTGGGAAATGTCCAAGCTTACTCTAGGTCTTTAGTCATCTCTATTATGGGACTAATCCTATAGAGTGAATTTCTATTTAAGAATTTCAGAAGGCCCTGAGCACTGCCAGGAGTAATTTCTGAGTGAAGAGCTAGGAGTAACCCCTGACCATTGCCAGATGTGACACAAAGAGCAAAAAAAAAAATTTCAGAGGCCAGAGAGATAGCACAGTTGATAAGGTGTTGCCTTACATATAATCAAGCTGGATTTGATCCCCAGCATCCCATATACTCCCCCAAGCACCATCAGAAGTGTTTTCTGAATTAGAGCTAGGAGTATCCTCTGAGCATTGCCAGGTGTGGCCCAACCACCCCCTCAATTAATTAAATGAAATTCATTTTTATTGAATAAAATTTTAATTAAGTATTTCATTGAGGGACCAGAGAGATAATAAAGTAGGTGAGTTAGTTGTCTTGCATACAACAACCTCTGGGTTAGATCCCAAGAGCTACATATGGTTCCTTGAGCCTGGCCAGGAGCTATCCCTGAGCATCACCTGGTGTGGTCCCTAAACAAAACAAAAATAGCCAGACAAAAAAAAACTTTAATTGAAGTCAGGCAAATTGTAATTATGTCTTTCTGAAGCTGTGTATTTAAAAGATGATTTTTAGGGTCAAAGATATAAGTCCTGGTCTGTGTCCTTTATTTTTTAACAAGATATATGACTTTAGGTAAATGTTTGAAACTCTCTGGTTTAATATCCTCATAGAGTAATATTTTATTTCTTCAAAGGGAAGAGTTTAAAGCTAGATAGTATATTCAAAGGAAACTTCATCTTGCCTCACTAAAACTAATGGCAATCTCCAAATAAATATGTTGAAATATAAGTGTTTAACATTAAAACTCATTGGAAAGCCTAAAGAGAATGAAATTAATAGCATAGGGGCCTAAACATTAGTACAGTGGGTAGGGCTTTTGCCTTACATGTGGGCTACCTGGATTCAATCCTCAGCATCTCATATGGGGTCTCCGGAGCACTGCCAGGAGAATTCCTGAGTGCAGAGCCAGGAGTAACACCTGAACATTGCTGAGTGTGATCCAAAATAATAAAAAAAGAAGAAATAGCACATGAATATTCTTATGTATGTTTTCTATGTTTTTATGTGTAACTTTTTTGCAGATAATCATAAAATGCAGAATTTAGGATGTTTGGTTTAAGGGAATATGGGTTAGTTGAGTGTATTCTGACCTCAGAATGCTATGGCTAAAGTCGATTTTTAGCCATAGCATTTCTATAAGAGACTGTGTTTTAAAATATGAAGTGATTATAAAAACTAGGCACTTGTGGTATAACTAAATACTTGTAATTAAATAGAAATTGACATTGGAATTTTAACATATAGGTGATTGTCCTCAGATTAATGTGTATTGTGTGTGTGTGTGTGTGTGTGTGTGTGTGTATGTGTGTATGAAGAAACCTGGCTATCTCAACATGACTGAAATGAAAAGCCAGGAAAGGTGTTTTAATAATTGCAATAAGAATTAAAAATGACTTATTTCTTTTTTTTCCTTTTTTTAATTTTTTATTTTTATAATTACAAAGATATACAATTAAAAGTTCATATTTGGGTTTTGGTCATACAGTGTTCCAGCACCCATCCGTCCACCAGTGCCCATCTTCCACCACCAACGTCCCCGGTTCCCTCCTCCCTCTCCCAGCCCTTCTCCATGGCAGGTTCTTTATTTCTTTCCCTTTCTCTTTTCCTTCCCTTCCAGACTATGGATTACAGAACATACATTAAAGGGTTGTCATGTGTATCTTTTTGCCTCTATTCAATGCTCAGTTCTAGGTTGGCATTAGTACCCTCGACAATTGTTAGCACACTGTTCCATTTTCTGTCTTACCTAGCCTCTGACTCCCACACGTTTGGGATAATTTCCACCTTTGACAAGACCTCCTGATATATGTTTCACTTGACCTTGGATATTGCTATCATAATATGTACATATATATTTATGTTAGGCAAATAAATGCAGTCATTCTGTATCTGAAAAATGACTTATTTCTGTCCTGAAATTTTAATTAATGTTTTCTGTTGATAATGAAATACTGAATAAGAATACCTGGAGTTTCAGATACAGAATTTATTCTTTGGTTTTTATACATGAAATTTAAAGTCTCACACTGATAATAAGGTTTATATCGTCATCTTATTTATACCGATTTTGTGATTATATGTTTTTAATATTTTCTTATTTTTAAGTGGCAGAACATGGTTATTAGAAATTCATCTTACATTTGAATACATATTTAAGTCTTGAGATTTTCCCTACTCAGTTTTTAATTAAAAATAAAATTTAAATGTTTTGAAACTGTTTCAACATTTTATGTTCCTCTCTACAAGGAAAAGTCAAAAGAAGACTACATTTAACCCAAATAATTTTCACCTAATATCTGGTTATTTTCTTTTGAATTAAAAATGTAAATCACTCCCTACCAGACTTTTGAGTATCTTCTCCTCATATAGCATTTGTGAAAAATAATAATATATCCTCTAAAATTGAAAAATAGACAGCTATACATTGTAGAATAAACTTAATGTACACTGGAAATATTACACTTTTGGCGATCCATCTGTCCATTTCTTAGGATACCTACCAAAAATTTATTCATGCCCAAAGGAAGTAATGTGATTTTGGTGTAAACTAAAACTCTGCAAGGGATCATCTGCTTTCAAAAGTATTTTATGGGTTGATACTACTTAGTGCTTATATAATATCCCTTCTTTTTTTGCATAAGTTAAAATGGTAGATTAGCAAAGGCATTGGATAATTAAATGTCATAATAAGCTGTGAACTGTAGATGGATTATCCCACTGTCACTTTCTCTGTATTATTGATATTTTATATTCTTAGATCAATCAAAGAACCCGTTTGTTGATAATGTGTTTTCAGCTACTTCACTACTTTACATCCATATGTTGTTTTAATTTTAAAACCAGGGGGAGAGTTCATCTTGGTATTGTTTTCAAATAGAATTAATTTTTTTCACTCTTGTTCTGTGAAGTTTCCTTAGAAAGACCTTATAATTCTAACTCTTGCTTAAACTCTCGATAATTCTGGGGTGGCAAGTACATTTCTTTCATTCTTAGTCCTTTCTTTTTCTCATTCTCAGTCTTTCATCCTGCATGAAACCAGTATTTGAAAAATCCAAACAGTCACAGCTCCAGACAGAGAATGACTGTGATTCTAGAGGTTTCATCTGAGAATTGATTGCTAATCTAATTTTAATAAGGGAGCAGTGTTTAGAAATTGATAATTAAAGTACTTGCAAAGAAGGCCTTAAAAAGCTATTTCAGCTGTGAACAGTTCAAAGCAGGCCTAAGGTTTTATCTTTAGCGGAAAGTAGTCAGTTGACTAAAAAACTGAGTGAGCATCTTTGACCACCCTTTGCCCATATTTCACTCTCCCTCCAGAAAAATGCTGGGCCCATGCAAGAGAGCTCAGAGTATTGGGGCTGGATTGACAAAGTGTGGGCTATTGCCTGTCTCTTTTTTCTTCTCTCTAGTGCCCTGTTGGCACCTGAGTGCATCAGGTTCCTTTAATGGGAAGACTTAGTGAACACACAATTTTCCCCATTTAAAAATTATTCTTTCTCCTTCATGCCTCATTTAGCTTATTACAATTGGGAAATGGAGTAGTGACTATAGATTTCAACAGAAATGTTGCATTGGAAGTCAGTGGGAAGAGAAAGCAGGAATAAGCTGGGGTGGGTGGTGGGGGAAGGGAGACAGCGCCAGGCAAGCAGAGAGAACAGCATGGAAAGAAAGGTGAAATAAGGGGGTATGTTTTTCCTTATTTTCTAGACTGATTCTGATATAATTCAGCTATAATTCTGACTTTTTTTTTCCTTTTGGGTCATACTTGGTGATGTTCAGGGGTTATTCCTGGATCTTTACTCAGGAGTTACTCCTGGCAGTGCCTGGGGACCCACATGGGATGCTGGGGATCAAACCTGGGTCAGTCGTGTGAAAGGCAAACACCCTACAGGCTGTGCTATAGCTCCAGCCCCTGTAATTATGATTTTAAAGAAAATAGGCAGTGTAGAAAAGATAGGGCAGTTAGTAGGGGGCTTACCTTGCACACAGCCAACCTGGATTCAATCCTTAGCATCAAATATGCCCCCTTCCCCAAAGACTCCCAAAAGTGATTGCTGAGCACAGAGCCAAGAGTAACCCCTGAACATTGCTGGGTGTGGCCCAGAAACAAAGAAACAAACAAATAAATAAAATTGAGGAAATAGCCTCCAAAACTTGAGAGTACAGATGAAAATTTACCAACTTGTCGAATACCTGAATTTTGCTCATCATAATCAGAACCCGTGTAAGCTGTGTGCTTGGGGGAAGATTTGTGGATGTCATGCCTTTTAAAGGGAACATGTGTAGTGTCTGCTAACAGAGCCTTGTCTGAGATACCAGAAAAACAATACATTTTTTTTCTCAAATTCTCACAGCAGAAAAATGTGTGGCTAAGTCACCATTATGTTGTTAGCTGAATGAAGCATTAGCACTGTATCCATAGGCCCCTCTTCTAACTTTGCCCATTGTTTTTACTTGTTTGTTTATTTATTTAATTTGTTGCTAGAGATTGTTTGGGTTAGACTCATGTTTACAATTCATATTCCCTCTCATTAAGCCACCTCCTATTCTCCACGGCTGACTTTTGAAGTGAATATTCCTGGCCCAGGGAGATAGCTCAAAGGGTTGGAGTGTATGGTTTGCCTGAGCGACCCTGGTTTGATTCCAGGCACTTCATAGACCACCACCCCGAATGATACCTGAACACTGAGCCGGGGGTAACTCCCAAGAACCACTGTTACAGCACAAACATACACAATTTTAAAAAATAAATAAAATGGCATTCCTTGCCAGTTAATTTCATGCTTATACTTAACTGATAACTAGGAAATTGTTTTCTGTTCTCCTCTGGGGTGAAAAAGTCACTAGACTGCTGAAATAAGATAGTCCAGTGACTTTATATTTAGAAATGCATAGCTTTGGAATTTTTGATGTTTTCCAAAGACATTTCTGTAGTACCATGAATAACACAATAATGTGTGCTTGTTTAGTGACACAGTGTGTGCATCTTTGTGCTCATCTCTGCTTAATCGAGACTGTGGAAATTTGGGTCTGAGCGATGGTACAGTGGGTGGGGTAATAGTCATTCTCAAAGCTGATCCAGATTCAGTTCCCAGAACTCAGATGGTTCCAAGTCCTGACATTAGTGATTCCTGAGTGCAGAGCTAGGAGTAAGCCCTGATCACCACCAGGTGTAGCCCAAGCCCCCTTCCCTCAATTAAAAAAAAGATCATGGAACCCTACAAGAAAGCAAGCATAGTGAACATATTCAGATGACTTAAATTCAGTTATGACTCACAGAATTCTTAAAACTAGTAACTAGGATAACCTCCGTGTGGTTGAGCATGTAATTGGAAAGCTCACCTTTCCTGCCATGAACAGACTCCCTAATAAAAGGCAGCACACACCGCTTAGTAACATCACACAGGATTCAGACATTATGTTATAATTTGTTATAATTCAAACATTCGTATCATTCCCAAGTTCTTTCCCACAAACCAAGTTTAATCGTTGATATTACCAAAGTCAAAATCAATCTTCTTTGTCATTTTAATCTAACAACTTCTGACCTTTTTTAAAAAGAAATTAAATTAGAGCAAACATAAGTAAACAAAATGAAAGTAAGGGCCACAGGCTCCGTTACTCACCATGTTCTATACTGTAAGTGCTTCTCAGATCTAGGTGTCTCCTAGCTCTAATAGAGATGTGGAGAGGTGGTCTTTTGGACTCTGAATCAAACAGTAACTAAGTGGTTTAAGCAGAAACCTATATTTTGAAAGGTTAATACACCCATACTCAGGGAAACCCCCTTTTTATGAAAGTCATTCTGCAGCTAAGAGGCTATTAATAATCACCCCCCAGATACAAACACAGCCTACAGATAAAAGATTCACCACCTGTGTGAAAATACCACAGAGGATTCCCTCTTAGTCTCTGTTGTAATGGAAACCCAAGAAAACAAGCTACCTCTTCAGGCAATTGGTGGTACTACAGGAAATCTTGCTGCCCACTGAATGGAAAAGTTCTCTCAGCTTCAGAGGGCTCCAACACATAAACAAAAGTGTAGAATTAGTATAATTTACAGTAAAGATGGCATAGGTCACATACTCATTTCTAGGAATGTCCCTCTGTTTTTTCTTCCAATTTCTTTCCCTGAGAGAGTTAACACCCAGGTTAACATTTAAACAACTCACCCTTTAAAGTAATTTAGAAATAAGCCCACTGCCTTTGATATAAAGAAGTTACTGATTGTTTTCTTATTTTGATGGGAAATTATGTTTATAGTCTTTGTTTTCCTTCATGCATCTATGGGGTAGGAATTGTATATGCCCATTTAATTTTATTGGACTAGAAAATAGTCTATACTTATTAGTAGGACTAGAAAAGTAAAATATTAAAAAAATAGAATACTAAGTATTTGTATTTTGATATGTATGGCATATTATACAAAGGCTCTATCTTTTTTGGGGTGTGGAAGAAGCATAGATATTTCCTTCAGAGTATACTAAAGATTAAGCGGTAAAATAATTTCCATTAAAATTATTAGATGGGGGTCAAGAGACTGTATAGTAGTTAGGGAACATGCTTGACTCCAACCTGAGTTCAATTCCTGCCACCATATGTTCCCTTGAGCATCTTCGTGACCATCCCTAGAAGTTCCTGAACTAATATTATCATAACGGCCCAGAACTTTCCCGCACTCTAGGACCTGAGCAGCACCACATTCTCAGGCTCTTTCAAGAGCTGTCAGCCTGGTTGGCTGATTATCACTGATGGGGCCCTGAATTTCCTTATTACTGCTTGGGAGTCCACCCCCCACCAAAAATATAGTGTGTATATTAGAGATGGAGATCGTAGTCAGTAGAAAATAGGATGAGGGAAACTGGGGACATGGGTTGTAGGAAATATACACTGGTGAAGGAATGGGTGATGGATCATTGTATGACTAAAACCCTACAATGAACAACTTTATATCCGTGTATCTCATTGTGACTCAATTAAAAAGAAGAATAAGACATCTTCATTTACCTCCCAGAAGTTGGAGAGGGGAGAGTATAAAACACAAAGACAGAGCTGGTCTGCTTCCCACCATCCTCAGTGCAGGGGATGCTGGGTACCCTCTGGAATCCTACCATGAGAGAAGGGCAAGACTAGCCCTGAATGCACTGCCTTGCTGCTTGTATCCACCTGTCCACCCTGTGTCTTATCAGTCACTGCAAGCAAAGGCTGAGTGGCTGCTGATCAAACATTTTTTTTTTCTGTTCGTACAGTTTAGCAATTTACCTGTAGGGGGAAATAAGGAAATGAACTGTAAAAAATATTAATGAAACTTGAAGTCTAGCACCTAAAGTGATTGATCCAAAATTAATTTCACGTGGCTTGAGGGTAAAAGTGTGTGAGGGAGGAGGAAAACAGGCAAGTGGAAAAGCCAAGAAGGTTTAATCCTGGCTTTGGGGAAAAGTAAGCTGTCATCGTCCCCATCCTTGTCTTATCTGGAAGGAATATGAAGTATGCTAAAGAGTTAGGGGAACTCCAGGCATGGGAAAAGGCAGATTCAACCTGTCTGAAGACAAGCTCAGTCTGTCACTCAGCAGGGGGGCTCTCAGACACCTCAGTGAGAACTTTCAGTGCAGAGGTCCAGACCTCATTGGGGAAGACAGATTAAAGCACTTCCATATGGTTCCTTGCTGGAGAGATTCCAGGCCCTTTCCTCGCCCACTTCAGCCACAAACTAAGGCTCTTTCCTTTCTCCATTCCATAGCAGCCTGGATTTCCAATCATGAGGAAGCACTGAGGGATTTACCCTCAGTAAATCTCTGAGGGGAGATACTCATAGAGTTTCCGTAGAATTACTCCTAGAGTTAAGAAAATTTGCACTCAAAGACTTCACCACCATAAGGTTTCTTTTTTTTTTAAAACAAAGAAATGTGGGAGAGTCAGTTTTGGCACTGTTTGTCCCATTATATTATAGTCTCCTAAGGAGTTGCTCAAACCCAGTTGTTTGTGAGGTGAGAACTGTCTGAGGAAGAGGTTTGTTTCATGTGCCTCTAAGTCCTTCAAGAGGCAGGTCATGGCCTCTGGCCAAATTTCAATCTATTTTGTTGCCAGAAGAGATTTAAACCAGAGAGTGTATTTCCATTACAACTTCACAACATTGTCTGTACTTTTACTTAAAAGTGGTGATGGTTGTGCCAGGAGCCTCAGCTGAATGACAATCAAATTAGGAATGTTGGAGCTAGAGAGAAGTGCAGGGGTAAGGCACTTGCTATGTATGTGACCAACCTGCATTTGGTCACCTGAGACCCACCAGGAGTAGCCCCTAGGCACAGAGCCAGGAGTATCACTTGTATCACTTGTCTTCCCGATGTTTATTTATTTGCTTGAGCAGGCACCAATAATATCCCCATACGTCCGGTCACATTCTAGTGTATCCCAAGGGCATCTGCTAGCTTCAGGAACATAAAGAGCCTAAAACCATTCCATCAGGTCATGGGAATGAGGTCTATAATTGTTACTGGTATTTGGCATATCAAATATGACACGGGTAGCTTGCCAGGCTCTGCCTTGCGGGTGGGATACTCTTGTAGTCATCTCTAATCTCGAGCATTTATTGATGAAACTGCAAAGCAGCCAAGCGAGCCAGGCTGTGATCAGCTTTTCTGCTGGGTGGAGCTCTAAGGAGAGGGAGTTCGGATGTGGAAAATGGCGGCCCTCATGGTGTGGGGGTCCTCTAGCTTCTTGAGAGACTCTGCTGGAGTGGCGGGCCAGGGCCAGAACCCGCCATCCTTCCCGGGCGCCTCGTGATCAGCTGGTCACAGGGAGAGCCGTTAACAGCTCTGCCCCGTGGATGTGAGTCTCTGGATCAGTATAACTGGGCTGGGCTTGAAAAAGACTCTGCAGGGTGGGTCTGTGACAAGCTGGACTGTGATGAACTCTTCTGCTGGGTTGATATCTGACAAGAGGGGAGTCCAGATGTGGAAAATGGCAGCCCTCATGGTGTGGAGTGTCTTCTAGCTTCTTGTGAGGCTCAGAGCCAGGAGTAAGCCCTAAGTATTGGCAGTTGCATCCCTAAAACAAACAAACAAAAAACAAATTAGAAGAATGATTTTATGGCTTATGCACTATTGTCTCCTACTTTAATTTATTATGGAAAAATCTTAGTGTCAAATGAATACATATTCATAAAACTCTAGGAATAGTTATACTCATCACTGTATCACTGTATCACTGTCTTCCCCTTTGTTCATCTATTTGCTCGAGCGGGCACCAGTAACATTTCCATATATCCTCTTGCAAGCAAGTGTATCCCAAGGGCATCTGATTGCTCTAGGGAGAGGAAGAACCTCAAACCATTCTTCAGGTCATGGAATTGAGGTCCATAACTGTTACTAGTTTTTGGCATATAGTTATACTCATTATGGTTAGATTTTATGCCCCACCCCATTCTCATTTTGCCACATTAGAATTGAGTCATCCTTGAAAATGATAATATCAGCCTAGAACTTAGCATTGGATATAGGCAAAGGGACATATATGATAACCTCTAAGTGTATGTTTTGCAATCCACAATGTGTAAGAGAAGGAAGAGAGAGAGAGAAAGAGAGAGAGAGAAGAGTAAAGAACCTGTCATAGAGGCAGGCTAGGGGAGGGAGGAGGGAATTAGGGGACATTGGTGGTGGGTAATGGGTACTGGTGGAGGGATGGGTGCTGGAACACTGTATGAACAAAACCCAAACATGAACATCTTTGAAATTGTATATCTCGTGGTTGTATAATAAAATATTAAAAATAAATAAAAAGATTTGAGTCATCTTTGCATTTTGGCTGAGCTGTCTCATTACTATGTATATGTATGCTCATGTCTTAGTTTTCTTTTTACCTTTATGGAGAACCAAGGGCTAAAGAGCCAGTGGTTTATAGTATTTAAATATAATAGTTATGCTTTTTCACTGTAAGGTCTGAAACTAACTTTTTGTTCTGAATTTTTTCCTGAAAATAGGACATAAATCAGGAAAACAAGTAGGAGAGAGATAGGGAATAAATCTCATTTTGATGGAGGATGAAAAGATAAATATTTGTTATGGTTGTAGATGCATAAACATTGCAGCTGTGAAGACCAAAGTTCAGTCCCTATAAGTCAGTTCCCAAAGATGTGGAAATAGCTAAAACATGCTGGTTGTGGACAAAGATGGCATATCCCAAGAGCATGGCTTCACACTCAAAGCTTTAGGTATTGATCCTCATTGCGACTGTATTCCTTCCTGTTTTCCAGTGTACATGACTATATTTCCTCATAAAGACTATATTCCTTCCTGTTTTCCAGTACACATGACTACATTTCCTCATCGAGATTCAGGAACTATGTCTTACATATGTCTGTGTCTTATATATGTCTTCAACATTATATTTACTTTTGATCACTGTATCACTGTATCACTGTCTTCCGTTATTCATCGATTTGCTTGAGTGGGCACCAGTAACATCTCCATATACCCTGTTGCAAGCAAAATTTTTTTTGATCATTCCTCCCTTATAGGAATTGCTACCCAGGAAGCATTCTGACAGAAGTCACGCATTTTGGATCCAATTCTCTAAGTCTCAGGAAGACCTAGGTGAAGGGAATTTTTCTTAGAGTCCTTTTATGTTTCATCTAAAATTCTCAAAGAAGAAAATAGCTTCATATCTTAAAACGTGATTTCCACCTTCCTGATTTTCGTTTTCAGTCAATTGTCTTCATGGGATCCCCAGATCGTAAAGTCAAATCTATAGCATCATGGAGCTGATGTTCTCAGGAATAGACAGGAACTTCTAATCCACCAAAACAGTTTCTAAAGTAATTAGCTTTAGGAATATCTGAAAGGAAAACCATTTTCTATGCTGAAACTGGGAGGAAGATTGAGGGATGGTCTCTCTCTCTTTCTCTCTCTCTCTCTCACCCTCCCCCTCTCTTTCTCTCTACCTCTCTTATAGGACTCAGAGATTATATAACAAAGGTCACATTTTCCTCCAGAACTTTGAAACTCACAAAAAAATTTCAAAGTGTATATTGGAAATAATTTTATACACCAAGGAGAAACATTTTGAGACCCGTTTATAGAAATTTAATTTAAGCCAATGTATTATTCACCCGTGGTTTTTATTTGAACAAACTCATTATAAATCACATTTATTGAACCACTGGAGGAATTCATTTCTTTATCCAAAAATGAGATTTGAGACAGATGATGACTAAAAATCCTGTCCAGGTTTAAGATCCCATAATATTGTATCACCCAAATAGCAAATAACACACTTCCAGTGTAATTCCTTTTTATGGTTTTTTAGGTCCTTTGTATATCACTGTATCACTGTCTTCCCATTGTTCATCGATTTGCTGGAGTGGGCACTAGTAACATCTCCATTAGTCCTGTCATAAGCAAGTGCAACCCAAGGGCATCTACTTGCTATAGGACAGGAGGAGCCTGAAACCATTCTTCAGGTTATGGAACTGAGTCCAGTAACTGAGGTTACTAGTCTTTGGCATAAAAAGTAAATAAAACACGGTAGCTTGCCAGGCTTTACCATGTAGGTGGTATAGTCTCAGTAGAAGGCTCTCAACCCGAGCATTTTACCGATGAAACTTAAAGGGGGAAGATCAGGTTTTCTCTTGGATGGAGCTCTGAGGAACTCTGGAGTCTGGATGTTGAGAATGACTAACTGCATGATGTGTGGTTTGTTCTGGCTTCTTGCCAGGCTTACTGGTATTAGTTAAAACAAGTCTATAACTGTTTACTATGTATAAATGTGAAAGAAATTGGGAAGAACCTTATGCAAAATTCAGTATCCTATAAAAATATTGTGCAGCCACAAAGCTGCCGCACACCAAGGAACATGTGGGTCTGGCGTGGGTGGGTCTCTCTCTTCCGGGGCAACTGGCACGGAGGCGGAGGAAAGGGCAGGGCCCAAAACTCCACTCCGAGTCCGGCCAGCATGGTCTCTCCCCGCTCATGAGAGCAAACCCTTGGAGCAATGTTGGACTCGGCCAAGGGATGGCTGAGCCCCCTTACTGGGAGGTCAGCTCCATGGGTTGCTTCCACATGGGCCGGCCGAGCAGCGCAGCTGTGGATCTGAAGTGGATGGGTCTGGGTCTCTTCCGGGGTTGCAAATTAGCTGAGTCTGGTGTGGGTGGGTCTCTTTCTTCTGGGGCAACTGGCATGGAGGCGGAGGAAAGGGCAGGGCCCAAAACTCCACTCCGAGTCCGGCCAGCATGGTCTCTCTTCCGCTCCTTTGTATATTCAAGGAAAAATATATTGACTCATGGTGTCCTTAACTGCCTTTTTGAAAACATTCTATAATAAAGTTATGCATTTCAATTTTAGCAAATAAATTGCCACTAGTGCCCAACCAGCCAAGAGGAAAATAATGCCCAGAAGCGGAGTTAAAATTCAAAATATTTGACAACTTGTTCCACACAGGCATCAGTGTTTGCGGGAGACTGAAACAGAAGTGAATACCCTTTATCAGTATCCCCTAGCAAGTAGCCAGCCAGCTGCCTTTTCTTAGCCAGTGATCAGGATAGCTAGGATTCAGGGACTCTGAATACATACTTTCCCAATGACCCTGCACTATGATGATTATTATAGTTACCTAAATAAAAACAAATTCTCGAAGGGTGTTTTGGTGAAGGGTAGACCAGGCAAACCTTAAAATATATTTGTTTCCCGTTTCCTTTAGATAAATCATTTCTACTTTAACTTCAATTCCTTTTACTTCTACTTAATTATATCGAGCCTCCCAGTGAGTTAAAATGGTGTGGGGTTTCAGTCAGAAATAAAGCCCAGCCCCCTAATAATGGTTCTTCTCCACATGTAGCTTGGTGACTGCTCTTCTCACAACATGTGCTTATGGAGCATTTTTGGTGACACGCTAATCACCTAGGTCACCTTCTGAGATGAGAAAGAGTATTCATTTTGTTTCTTCTGAATTTTGTTCACTTTCCAGGAGGATCCCTTTTCTCCTGTTTTACTCTATTAGAAGACGGTCGGGTAGTCTCTGCGTATGTTTTCTTGCATTCCTAAGGCTGTGGCACAGTGACAAGGAAAGTGATATGTGCTTTTCTGGGAGATATCATCTCATGACAATGACAAGCTGTGACTAGACGTTTGTTCTGAATGTGACCCACAGGGATAGGACCCTATCTCCATATTCCTGAGTGGAGAATATTGTCTTTTGGAGCTTAGACTTTATCTATATCCCCACATTCTGACTTTTAGGTCCATAGTCTCCTCACCCTTCTCCAAATCTCTGCAATATAGCATGTAACTTCAGACGTCTCTCCCTATAGGCATAAATATGTGCATATTCCAAGTCATAATTTAATCTGTTAGATAAATCAAGGCTTAATTGATGCTTACCTTTAAGATTGAATAGAAAAGAAGAAATGTTGATTTACTAAATTATTTACTGAGACTCTTTCCTTCCATTTATTGCTGCTGTTGTGTGCTGCTCACCAGGGGTTTCTGTGGTGCTTCTACACATGCTCGGTGAGGTTGAATACCCTGTGACATCTCTAAGTTCCCAGACAGTAGCACTACCAGGTCCATGTTCCATGCGTGTGGATGGCGGCAGGCGTCAATTTACAGGCCTGTGAGGCTTTTAGTCAGTGAGCCTTCTCAGGGTCCCAGACAGGAGCTTTTCTCTGGGTAAGGTGCCTTCCTAGCAGTGCTCTCAGAGCCAGAGGTAACTTCTGGAGATAAGTTTCAGACCCTGAGCATGCGATATTGCTTGGGTCCAGAAGTTCCAGGGACCCAAAAAAGAAACACTAGTAGTGCTCTGGGATATCAGGAAGTGCTCAGTCGACCGTACAGTGCTGCAGATGGAAACATGGTCTGGTACCCTAATACCTGGACTATCATCTCAGTTCTTTTCGAAAGGATCATAGAAGGGCCAGAAAGATAGTAGAGTCATAGACACTTGCCTTGCATGTGAAAAACTGTGGGTTCATTCCCGTCACCATATATAGTCCCCCAAGTACCACCAGGAATGATCCTTGAGTGCAGAGTCAGGAGTAAGGCCTGAGTATACCCCTAGATATGGCCCCAAAACAAAGAAATAAAAATAATTATCTTAAAAAGGATGACAGAAATAATGTCACCTGTCTCTCTTTAATACATGACAATACTGGTGTACAATATTATGAACCACTGTAATTCCTGCTAGAACAAGAGTTGGCTGTGTGTGTTGGAAGAATGACATTTTTTGGTTTTATTTTGGGCCATACCAGGTGATGCTCAGGATCTTACTCCTGCCTTTGCTCTCAGGAATTACTCCTGGGGGTGCTTGGGGGCCCTGGGGGCCCATATGGGATTCTGGGGATCAAATCTGGGTTGGCCATGAGAAAGGTAAGCACCTTACCTGCTGTACGATCTCTATAGCCCCAAGAATGACTTTTTTAGGGTATGTAAGTGTTCTCTCTTCGAAGGAGGGCCTACGCCATAGGCACTCAATTAGAATCAGCTGCTCCGCCAAGATATTCAGAAATATTGTTGCTGCTTTTTCCCTATAGGCTCCTCCCTAACCATACAATGGACATTAGGGAGAGTGGGGACCCTCTCTATCGCTACCTCTGGAGCACCCACCATTTTACCCTGAGAAGCTGAAGTTCTCAGTGCACTGCTCGCCTATGATGGTCAGCTTTGCAGTAGCAGTTGTGACTGTCTGGCATAACTCCTGCAGTTTATTCTAGACCAAAAGCTCTGCCACCCCCTGAAACTTTCTAGAATAACTGGGAGGACAATTTCTAAGGGGGAGCTAATTTCTGGTCCTAAGAAGCTAGTGTCAAAATCATGGGTAAAGAGGATGCCCTCACTGATGCTGTTTTGTGGCTGGGAAGTAACATGGAATGTGGGTTCCCTGTCCCAACTGAGTGAGGACTGGGGGGTCCACCTCACCATTTACTGCCCACACTTATGGAGGTGAGTGCCTGAAGTCTCCACTTATCAGATTTTTGATGAGCATTGTCACTAGAAGCCTGGTCAGGTGGGAGTTGGGGGTGTTGAGGATGTGGCACAAGTGAAAGGTGCGTTTTCTGTATGCAGGAGACCTGCTTTGATCCCTGGGAGTTTGCCAGGTATGGCCTGTGAAACAGACACCTCACCCCACCCAGCCCCTTCCCGACAATGAAATGTGCTGCTGTGACTTCTGTCTTATTTTGCACTTCACTTTCCTTTCCATATATGGGTAGAATATAGATGGATGTATGGATGTGTGATTATACACAAAATGCATAAAAAGACATGTCCATACTTTGGTAGATTATGTAAATCTACCAAAGTATAAAATATGTATAGTAAGGGGAGCTTTAGAGTATTTTATCCTTAATACACTTAAAGCTCTTTGAATATTTCTACTGAATATTTGAAAGTTTTTTAAAATATTCTTTGGGAGGACACAGGGGATTAGAGTACACTAGGGGAGCACACCCAGTGGTACACATACACAATCAGGGACCATATGCAGCGTGCAGGATGAAAATGGAGTCAGCAATATGCAGAGCAAGCACTTTGCTCCCTGTACAGTCTCTTTGGTCCTGTTTTACTTCCTTTTGAGAAAGTAAAGAAATTCAAAATACCAGTTCCAACTTGCTAAGTATCTTTCTCAAAAGGAGTCCATTCACGACTAAGGTAATTTTGAAACATAATCTTAAATTGAATGAAGAAAAGAGAGATACTATTTCTTTAATGAAAAACAGAAACTGTATGGCCTGGGAGAATTTCAAATGTAATTTAACATACCAGATAACACAGTATCTTGATATTTTAAGTGGAACAACACAATAAGATATTTACTGGAACCCATGGCTTGAAAGATAGAATGTGTGTGAATGTCTTAATAACTTATTCCATTTTTTCTGATGCAAGTTGATACATTATCTAGTGTTGTTTTAATTAGAATTATAAGCTGATTATTTTCTAACATATGGTTTGATAGAAGGAAAGACAGAAAGAACAGACCAATGGAACAACCAAAAATAGCTGACAACTGCTAAAAGCTAGTTCACCCTAAAATTCTAAAGGCCCTCCCACAACCTACAGCTTCCCACACAGATCGGAACCACCTCCCCGAGGCCTCCCATTGCCTTGTGTAGGAGTTTATCTTTTCTAGCTATCACTCTGGGTAGAGTAAAAACTACTTTTGTGAAAACTACCTTCCTGGTTACTGAAAGCTGAGGAGGAATACTTCACGAATCATGAGTTATGAGTCATAGTTTAAAGACTTAGCTTGGGGACTGGATTTTTTCTCATTGTGTAAAGATCACTTTCATTTCATTCACATCAGAGGCGTGCTTTCTGCTTGAAACGCTTTAGTAACTCTCTGAATTCCAGCCTTTGTGGAGACTTAGACAATCTTGATGGTTGTTGCATTTCAGCTGCCTCTAAAAAAATGTTTTTCAAAAGAAAACGATGTTCAAATTGATCTCTGAAAGCAAATCACAAAGACTATAAAGATTTTCATGTAAAAGACTTTAGTAGCAGAAAGGAAAATATAAGACGTCTAAAATCTGCCACCTCAAATATATCTTTGACAAGAGTTTAATTTCATGGGTACCATTGAGGAAAAGGTGTGTATATATGAAACTTTCCCTTTTCCCTTAGGTCTCTGGGAGACCAGTTCTCTCTGTCTTGTCATTATAGAAGTCCAAGATATAATCTACATGCCTTTATGTTTCTATTTCTTCTCATATAATCTCCTTAGCTTTCCTTTGCTTCTCCCCAGGGCTCTGTTTCTTAGGTAACCTTGTCCTATGATAAGTCACTCAGTTCTGCATGTGTAGATGTATATGAGTTATTAATTAAAAAAATTCTTTTACTTTTTCCATCACTCTGTCTGTGTTTTGTTATTTGTCTAACCTCTGAACGGAAGAATCAAGAACCAAGAGTGGTACAGGATCGTTTCCTTCACACCCAGAAACTAGTTCATAGATGTTGATTCTAGAAATTTAAAGATTCTAGAAATTTAAAGACTGCCAAGCTCCTATTTTGATGTTCAGAACATTTAGAATAGATGATTGTTTTGTAGGCAATCTTTTGTGATGAATTTTTGAAAAATGATTATGATTTTTTTTCTTGTGGATGATTAAAATGTAGGTAATTGTGGTGATATCCAGCTATTCTCAGAGTTTATTACTGGTTCTGTGCTTAGGGGTCACTCCAGAAGGTGCTCAGGAATCCATGTCCAATGCCAGTTGGCAGTGTGCAAGGCAAGTGTCTTAACCTTGTTCTATGTCTCCCAACATTAATAAACAACAACAACAACAACAAAATAAAATAAAACAAACAAAAAACAAGAACTAATGTAGCAGTTCTGACAGCACCGAGAGAGGCTGGGGCCACACTTGGAAATACCAGTGTGTTTGTGGTTTCAGGAATTGAAAATGTGGTTTCAGGAATTGAACTCAGAGCCATACACATGCAAACGTGTATGCTTTTCCACTTGTGTTATCTTGCCTGGTCCTAAAACGCAGGTGATTTTAAGAAAAACTGTTTGAGAAATGAGCCTTATGGTTAGCTATAAAGCTATCTCTCTTCATTTCCTTTAAAGGGTGACAAGTGTTCATTTAGATCTTGGTTCTTATGGCATAATGCAGAGGACATGGGAAATAGTGTCTGACTATGCTGAGCTCAGAGCCTACCCTGACTGTTGCCTCAGAGTTAATCTCAGTCGTGGATTCTTATACTCAAGATCTGTCTCTTCTAGTTCACAAGCCCTGTACTAAATTCTCATAATAAAAATATTCAAAAGACAGAAGCTTCATTCACAGGAAATGAAGAAAAATAAATCCCGTGATCAAATGTATAGGGTAAAGGAAATTTAAACTCTCTAGAAAAATAATTACAAATAATAAAATTATCAAGCAGCTGATAGTTTATGTCCTCGCACATGGTAATTTCCTCATTGATTTGGTATTAAGAAACAGTAACTAAAAATCCTGTTTGCTTTCAATCTGAAAAATTTACACTTATTTTCCCTAGGTTTATGGAGTTATAAGCAACAAAACAGTATGAGTTTGTGAAAGACAAAATGTCTTTGGGTTTTATTTTATAGTCTTTAGGTTTTATTTTATATATGAATATCTCAAAATTAATTTTCTGAGAGGTATACTAAGTATGAACTACATCTCAGAATTAATTTTAATAAAGTCAAGTAGGTAAAATGTCTTTATTGATTAATGTGATACTTGAATGGTTTTTCCCCATTTACTACTGGCCTTTCCTTTTGCTCATTTTTGCAAGAAAATGATGTCTGGATATTCCAGGCCACTCTGCTAAAGTCAGTCAGTGAGAGGCTGCTGCGGGTCACAGTAATCATCCCAGAACATTCCAATTGGTATTTCGTAGAGCAAGAGAAGCATTTCTTGGCTAAAGAAAGTTTGTCTTCATTCCAAATAACTGTCATATTTATATATAAGGATTCCACCAGTCAATATCAGGGATAAAAAAAAAATCTTCCTCAGAATTTAGTTCTCAAAATCATTTTTGTACCTACCTGTTAAATTTTTTGTTAATGTTTGCTTTTATTTTTATGTTATGTACTCTGTTACTTCTCCCAAATCTATCATAATTATTATATAGGGCAGGAGCTCAGTGTAGTCCAGTGGTCAGGGGTGTATCCCCAACTCTATCCTGTTGTTGGTTTTTTTAAGTGGGACAAAACTTGTAAGGGAATTGAGACATTTATGATGAATTTTTTTCAACTCTTTTTATGTTTGAGTTTTTATCCTATTAATGAGATTCATACTGAAAGTGTGGGGCCATGGGACAGGTATCTTTCAATCTACTGACTGAAATGAACACTTCAGATATTAGCAGGTCCCGGTACTGTTGACACAGAAGGATGCTAGTGGGGACCCATTACTGTCCCTCTCTGTCAGAGTGGGAATGACACTCAGGAACATTACTGTTGCTCTCTGTCAGAGTGGGAATGACACAGCACTCCAATGACACAGTGCCTCAGTCTGGGAAGACTGTGTGCATCACTAGAGCCACACAGAAAACTTCAAGGAACAGATTCAACATCCAGGAAGAGAGTCACTTACTTACTGGAAAATGTTCTCCTAATCAGAAAACATGTCTATTTTCTCAAACTCAATTTTTTTCCTTTGTTGGGACAGGAGGGATTTGGGTTTTGTTGTTTCTGTTGTTGTTGTTATTAAGTAATACAGGTTTTTGGATGTGTCTCTTTCATTTCTCACAACTTGTGATGATGACATTTTGCTCCAAGTACATAGGTAGAGTTTTTAGAAATCAAGATGGAAAAGCAAGGAAGCATTGAACAAGATTTTGTAACATGCCTTTCTGGGCCCAAGTTAAAGGTTACGCCACCTGCTGGCAGCTGTCAGTAGGTTTAACGGTAAGATGGTGGCATTGCCCAGAAGAGGTCCAGGAACTTCAGAAATCTGTCACTTTGCTCTTGGTTTAGTGACTCTGTCACTAAACTAGTCTAAAAAAGATACTGACTTTACAGTGAATTTTTCTTCTCTTGATCATCTGGTTTACCAGCCAACGTTTGCTGTCATTTCCAAGGTAAAAATGATCTTACCTAGTCTTTTAGAAAACTTTAGGTGCCAATCATAAACGCCTCTAGAGAGGAATGTACATGGTCTTGATATCTAGTTGTTAACAGATTTTACTTTGAACCACATGAAAAGGGACTGAGGACAAAAGCAAGATTCTGGGTATGGCTCCTTATGATTCTCCGTGTATTTCCAGTTCTTATATGTTAAGAGGACAGACAACCAGCACAGGGAAGAGAGTGCTGTGTTCCATGCACAGAAGTGAAGAATTCCTGCACTTCTCTTTCTGTGGGAAGAATGTGGGTTAAGAACAGAGTTCAGTGGTCAGAGCAGAATATAGCTGATAGGGTGTTTGCCTTACATGTCACAGACCCAGGTTGGTCCCCAGCATCTGGCCCCCAGAGCACCGCCAGGAGTAATTCCTGAGAGCAGAGCCAGGAGTAATCCCAGAGCATCTCTGGGTGTGACAAAAAGCCAAAAAATTAAAAAATAATTTTAAATAATTATAAAAAGAAAAAAGAACAGAGCTCACTGCTTGGAAAGGCTGAATGCTAGGGCTCCTTGTATAATTTTAATCGAGCCTTTTTTGAACATGCTCTATAGATCGGGACAGAATAGTGTTTTTCTGACTGTTGCAATTCTGTTTTCGAAGGAACTATTGCATTACTAATACATAGAATTACAGAAAAATGAAAAATGATCCCAACGCCCTACCCCAAAAAATGTTTTAAAATGAAATACACAAATGTGCTTTTAAATCAGGATTTTAATTGGGGGAAATTCAAATTTAAATACTTGAGAATGATTAAATTAAAACCATTAAATGTTTCTTTTCTCACCTTGTTCTCCTCACCAATAATCTTCATTAGCTGTGGTTTTTAAAAAAAATATTATATTACCGTGAGATATACAGTTAAACGATGCTCATGATTGGGTTTCAATCATGCAGTGTTCCAGCTATGGTTCTCTTTTAGGTTCCTTCCTTATATGCATTCACCAGAGAAGTTCTACGCCTTGCCTTTAAAAACTTGTTTTGCACTTAATGTTTTTGGACTCGGTATCAACATATGCAGCCACCTCATTGAAATATTGTGTAAGTCATTGTGGTAATTGCTAATGTGCCTATGGGTTCATTCTGTATGAGCTGATAAGTGGAATATTTGTGATTAAGAAAAGATTCTTTGAATTAAAGCACCGTAAATAATAAAATAGTGTTTCAGTTCTAGTTGATAAGATGAAAAGGGAATCAGAAAACAATTTCAAGTCTCCACATTATTAATCCTAATCTCTCAGATTCCTTTGGGTTACATGACTAAGCAAAATAAGACATGTTATTTTGGGCCATCGCTTAATACAGACTCTCCAGAAACAAAGATGCAGATACAGAGATGCAGATAGAATAGCAGAGATGGGGGAATAGAAGAAGATTAAGGGATGTGCAACTCTCTGATGCTCACCTGGCTGGACCCCTCATGGGATCTTAAGAACTCCTTGGCATTGGGCCACACATATAACCCCTGTGCCCGGTTGCCTCTGGCCAGGAGCCGGAGCCCTCAGAAGCAAGTGCCCTTAAGCCATTACGGAATTCACGGAACCACAGGTTAGATCCCAATCAGACCCCATAGCCAAAGCAGTGAGGCCTCATTCACTCATACACCCATTAGGCCCAGATCCACATAAGAAAGAAAGTGGAGAGCTGCACTAGTTACCTCTGCCTGACCTGAGTTCAAGGACCTCCGACACCAACAAAGAGACACCGTGGACTGCAAACAGCAAGCAGGTTTTATTGCATGGCTGGCTAGCCAGAGTCAAGCTGCCTGCCAACATGCAGGTCTGGACAGGACAGACAAGACCCTGAGCTCTCAGGGGAAATCTTATATAGACCGTTATGAGCCGTTACAACAAAAGTCATGCAGTACATAGCTAATGAGTTTGTAATACCATATCTAATTTTAACCTGTATATTGTTTTTTAGCCTATAGATTTAAGGTCAGCATATACGTAAGTTTTTACGTGTGCAAGCATTGTGCATTGTGGCAAGCTAGTCTTTAGTTATCTTTCCCAACCACCCGCATACCCCAACCCCATGTTATTGTTGTCTGGCCTTTCCAGGCTTATATCAGGGTTCTGGGAACAACAAGTCTATTTTTGTACTAAGGGACCCTCAGTGGGGAAGGTGAGGAAGTCTGTTCAGGCTGGTTCCTCTGGCCTCTAAACCCCATTAAGGGAGTTTCTGTATACTTGTGTTCTTACAATTCCCATTCTGGGTGCCCCCCAACACTCGAGGTGCCTCTACTCTTGGTGTTCCCTCACATTCCCCCCTTTTCTGTGTAACAATGAGGACACATCCTCATATGGAGCTTTCTTCTGTCAACTGACCATCTGAAGGCTAATAGCCTTTACCAGGCCTCTTCCCTTTGTTTGCTTAGGCCAGGAATGTCCTGTTTCAGGGTCAGCTCTTATTCTTGTGGGCCATTCCTCATAGAGACACTGAATACTTTGAAGACACATTAAAATGGGGGTCCACAAGATAGCCAAAAGGGCTGGAGCCCATGTGGCATGCATGAGGCCAAGAGTTTGATCCCTAATATTATTGTGACCCTGAGCACTAAATGTATAACCCTAAGAATCCCCATACTACCAGGCCTGAGCATTGAACAGCCTGGTGCAGACACCAAAAGTAGCTCCCCAGGCTACCTGGGCACAGCTTGGGAGGTTGAAAAAAAACTTAAGATGAATCATCACTCCCTTCTACACATTAGTATCACATTAGAATTTAATTCTGAGAATATTTTTCTTTTAGTTTAAATGTTGCATTAATTTCATTCAGTGATGTGACTTCTTGACATTACCTTCTGATATTTTTTAGGTCAACCTGAAGCGCTTGATGGTGGGGGAGTCGGAGTCTGCCCAATGGCTACTCTGGCCTTAGGAATCTTTTTTCTTAAATTGGAGAGAGAGCTCTGTTGGCAGAAAAGGCTTTTAAAATGAAAGCAATGACTCAACTTTTGAAGTGGAGCCAGGTTCCAGGATGCTGGGGGCTGGGGTGGGCAGAGAGAAAATTCATTCCAGGAGAGCACAGGAAGTCACTTAATGCTACTTATGAGTCAAAAGAGAGTCAAATCAGTTATGTTTGAACTTTTATCTCATTACACCTAAACACAGATACTTCAATGTGTGTTAAAACATGCCTGTGTATATTTTTTTTCTCTTCAGGGTTCTGTTTTGCTTTGATGGAACACCTGTATACTCCAATCCTTCCTCTGCTCTTTTTGAGTGCCAGAGTTATGAGTCATTGATGCCTATTGCTTGAAAAAAGGACTTTCTAGGTCAGTGGTTGATTTCTCTTGAAGCATTATCTCACATTACCCTGAATTCAGTGCTCTCAGTGGGCTTCTATAAAAGTGTATGTAGTTTGGAGAAAGCTTTAATTGATGAAGGAAAAAGATGATCTGTGCTCATGATGGAGCCAGCAGAACTGAGACTTTATATATCATTTTGTCTAATCCACAGATGGGTACTATGGTTCACTTAGGAAAATGCTAGAGGCACCAGGAGTCTAGGGATGCTGTCTTCTTTACTCTCATCTTAGGAGTCATAAACTGGCACTGGGGTCAGTGTTAGCCTAATTGCAAAAGCCAAGATCTTGCCACCACATCCGTCCAGCTTCTTCAATATTTACTATGTCTGCCTTTGTGAGTCTTTGAAGAGATTTTTTCTTTCTTTATCTTTTTTTTTTTTTGGGTTACACTCAGCCGTGCTCAGGGAGTTTCTCCTGGCTCTGCACTCAGGAATTACTCCTGGCGGTGCTTGGAGGGACAATATGGGATGCCAGGGATCGAACCTGGGCCGGTATGGTCCGGCCACATGCAAGGCAAACGCCCTACCCGCTGGGCTATCGCTCCGGCCCAAGAAGAGATTTTTCAAAACAATGAAAACCAGTCTGGTACCCACATTATGTACCTTCCTTTTATTTTATACCTGGGATTTTTCAGGTCTGGCAGTTGAACATGCTGAGTCATGTTCTTTCATTTCCTCCCTTTACCCCCCCAGACTGGCTGTTGTTCAGACATTAACTCTTGTTCCATTTTTTTTTCCTTCGAGAGATGTTCCCATTTTTTCTTGGATGTTTAAGAGATATTTTCTACTGGTAATATGTGCTCAGCCAGGAACAGGTTTTGGTTTTCTTTCTCTGATGGTGGGTCTTTCTTTGTTAATGGGCCAAGAATAATCTGAAGGGTAAGTATAATTTTGCAATGCTAAATAATTCATAGTCCCATCTGTAATTTAGTACAGGTATTTCACCCTGACATCTAGAATTTGCAGTGCTTTCAGAGCAGTGAATTTGATTGTCTTTTCAAATAACCCAAAGCCAAGTTCTGCCAAAGTTAAAAAATTTTTGATACGAATATCTGGCATCCATGAATCTTATTTTTCATTTTAATTTGCATGGTTATAAAAACTCAGAGGGCAGTTAATATTTTATATTCCATGTCTTCTTGGGAAGGCCTGGGGATCCCTCTTAATTATACTTGGCTTGTCTATGTGGGCCTAGCAGATCATTGTTTGGCCTGAGAACAGAGTAACATCAACTGGTAGGCTGAGTTCTCACCAGTGTCAAACCCAAGAGTGCTTAAGATTATTGGAGGGTTAATGTGCAGTATAGGGATTAAATTGGGGGCTTTGTTAATACAAGATCTATGCTCCAATACTTTAAAATACTTTAAAATGTTTACCCAACTCTATTTTCACTGTAGTGTATATATTTTACTGTAATTTTTTGTTTTACTGTAATTTATGTGTCTACAAAGCTTCAAAATTTTGTGTACACTTGTACAAATATTTAGCTTGACTGTTAGTAAAATATAAATGATCATTTATCATTCCTTTATGATCTCTTTATCATTCCTTACCAAAGTCACCAAATTGGAATGAACATAAAATTATGACTTACATATGAATTTTATTATTTTAGTCGTTGTCATCAATGTCAAACTCATTTATGAGCAGTGTTGATTAAAGCCAACCATCTGGGTATATCGCCAATAAACTACAGTTTCTAGCTTGTGATGAAGGTAGAAACTGTACCATCACAAGGCTTTCTACCTTGTGATGAAGGCATGTTTCTCAGGGTAGAAATATAGAACTTATTTGTTACTGATATTTGTAGCTCCTAAATATTTAGTAATAGTAAAGTTTTTTTTCCAAGGCACAGGACCCTCTCTCAGGGTGAACCCATCCCAGGTTGCCCTGCCCTTCACAAAGAAAAGAGAACTCTCCTCGGGACTCCTGCTGGCTTCTCCGGGATCGGTTGCGTTACCGCACTGGACACCTCGCGTCCAAAATATCATGTCTGTTGAGACAGACATGGGGCAGAGCTGCTACTGGCTCTCACTGTGCCCAGCCGCTCATGAGGAGCCCGGGAGGGATGGCAGTTTCTAGCCCTGGCCTGCCACCCCAGCAGAGCCTCACAACAAGCCAGACTACCCCCAGTCCATGAGGACCTCCATTTTCCACATCCGGACTTTCCCCTCTCCACCCAGCAGACCAGCCTATTACAGCCCCGCTTGCAAGCGGCCTCGTGGTTCATCAATAAATGCTGGATTTAGAGATGACTACAAGAGTATGCTACCTGCACGGCAGAGCCTGGCAAGCTACCCGTGTCGTATTTGATATGCCAAATACCAGTAACAATTATAGACCTCATTCCCATGACCTGATGGAATGGTTTGAGGCTCTTTATGTTCCTAGAGCAAGCAGGTGTCCTTGGGCTCTACTTGCATGAGACAGGTCATATGGAGATGTTTCTGGTGCCCGCTCGAGCAAATCGATGATGAACGGGAAGACAGTGATACAGTGATACAGTAAAGTTTTGTTAATTTTTGCAGAGATGGTGTCTGGACCATGCCTGGTGGTGTTCGTGAGCTGACCTCAACTTTGTATTCAGTAGGTAGTGACCAGTGGTAGTGACTCACAGGCAAGGCCAGTGCCTTAACCCCTGTGCTGTCTTTCTGGTCCCAGTCATAGTAAGTTGACCTCTCCTTGTCCTCTTGCCCAAGGGAACACATATGTTAGGGGTGGACCTGGAAAGAGCTCTCACTTGGGGAACAATGTCCAAATCCTAGTCTCTGGGGTGGCCCAGAGATGCCTTAATCCAAGTCTTTTACAGATGGAGCTGCTATGATTGGCAGTGGCTCTAGAATAGGATTGGATAGTCCCCACGAAGGTCAATTTATGGTTCCTCAACCCACATTTTCTTTCATGGAAACAGCTCATTCATCTTAGCAAACAAGTCCTGACAGCCTATTGTATGAGGTTAGCTATGGCTCAGGCTTGCAGGTAGTTTTTATTGGCAGTGGGCCCCTACCAAGACCCAATTCTCTAACCTATGCATCTCTTCACATGACATTTGCAAAAACATCAGTTCAGGCAGGCTGATTCCAGATTCCTGATTCCAGAGGATCAATTACAAAGATCACCTTAGGATCACCCTTAGGATAGTGCAGTACCTGCAACTAGAAGCACAAACTGGTCCCTCTGAGAAGAGAGTAATGGGCTTTAGGAGAGTTTAGTGGGGAAACAATGGGGAGATAATCCAACATGGGCCTCATCAGGAAGATGCTGGGAGAACAAACTCCTGTGCTCACTCATCTGCTCCCACACTGTCTCTGTGAAGGAATGCCCACTGTCCTGCCCAGCTGCAGGCCAGAGGGCCCAGAAGTACTGAGGAAGTTGTGCTTCCCAGCCTGTCTCTTGCGAAGAGCAGGTGAATCTGAGTGACAGAGGATCTGAGGATCACATAGGTGCTGCCTGACATTCCCAGGAAGGTTCATCTATTATCCCTGTGGCCTCTAGAAAGAAAACTTGACATTCCAAGTTCTATCCCTTCTCACATACAAACACTAGGAATAACATATGGCTTACGTACCTCTACATTTAGAATGTGAATGAAACAGAATTTCTGACTATAAGCAGACTTACTACTATTTTTTTGGGGAATGGGGGTGCCTCTTAGAAGTGTCCACTGGGACCCAGGGTCACTTGAAATACTTGGTCAACAAGACCAGTACAAAGAACCAAAGATGTGCTGCCTGAGCTCTACAGTGATGGGTTTTTCCGGTCACCCCAGCACTAAGGGATCTTCAGGTCTATATTTGATGATGCAGGATTGAACCCAGGTCAGGCATATGCCAGTATGTGCCCTAATCACTTTACTGTCACCTAGCTCCTGACTATACAAACTTTAAAGTGATTTGAAATTGGGTGTTGGAGGGTGGCTCATTGGAGAGTGCCTCACTTGCAGGCATGGGGCCCAATGTCTAATCTCTGGTGCCACACTACATGCAAGTGTGAATCAGGTGGCGCTGCAATTGGGAACATGGTGCCACAACAAGTAAGTGATTGCCAGCAAATCACAGTCACATAAGTGTGAACAACGCAATCATGTGTATCCTGCCTGGAAGGTAAAACAACTATTACCAGTGGTGAGGAAGAGGATAAAGGGATTTAAAATAGAAAATGTGTAAAAGAAAGCCTCATATAAAAACAAAAAGTGAGGGTTTTTATTCCACTTATAAGATACTCAATAGTAATCGTGATTGGTTCATTTTATTCTTACTAGACAGTGAAAAATAGACTCTGAGAGGTCACATTTTCCTTTCCGTGGTTCAAATGCAGCATTAATTAGGCCTCTTTTTTAATGGAACAAACACTATTAAAAAAGTCTTTTTTCTCTCAAAGGCTATTTGACTTTCCAAATCACTGACAATTTCACTGTTCTATGTTGTCAGTGTCTTTTACGTTACAGCTTAGATAAAAGCTGAAATTCACCCCCCAGGATACCAAGCACACCATGTGTTTCCTTTGGTGTCATTTTTGTTATGATTTTAATTATTTCTTGACATCTCAGAATTGAAACTTTGACCTTCCCTCTCTGTGACTTCAAATGATGAAATTATTAGATCAATTGAAGGTGAAAATATTCCCTTTGCAGGGTCTCTTTTACTCAGGAGAAAAAGAAGACAAAATTCTTCAATCTAAATAAAAATTAATGTGGAGAAAGGACTAGGCTCTATTTCCATTGTTGGGTTTAGAAAAATAAACCTTTTTGTACATTGGTCTAGCTCCAGATTATTATAGTTCTTTGCTGTAATAAGTCTAAAAGACTAGAGCAAAGTCCATTTGTAGGGTTGGAGTTCTTCCGCATTAGTCTCTGAGGACATGTTTATCTGGTTGACATCTCTTGTCAGTCACCATGAACACATGATTATGAACACTTGCAGGGAAGGTTGTGGTATTGATATTGGATAATTTAACTATCTTTTTGTGGTTTGACAGGGCCCCTTGGTGTATTCAAGGCCAACAACCATCCCCCAAACCAATGGATTAAGGACTGGGGCCATGGGCTTGTTGGTTATTAGTGGTCATCTAGTTCAAATAAAGTTGGCCAGTTATAGAGACATCATGAAGGTTTGGGGGGTCACTTGATCACTTGATCACTTGAATCCCATTAGTCATCGATTTGCTTGATTGGGCGCCAGTAACATTTCCATCAGACCCTATCACGTGCCAATGTAGTCCAATGGCATCTGGTTGATTCAGGAATATGAAGAGCCTCAAACTGTTCCTTCAGGGTCTTGACAAGGAAGTCTGACCATCTTGTATGTGGGCGGCCACATGATCTTTTGACATCCCGTGGGATCCATTCCGTAACAGCTCTAGTTCAGCTGTCATCTCCAAATCACATTACATGTCCAGCCCATCTGATTTTCGATGCCTTGGCAAACAAGACAGTGTCCCTGATTTTGGAATAGCGACAGAGGTCGGAACTCCGGATTCCTTCTCTCACTTGAGTGAGGCATGATATTCCAAGCATAGCTCTTTCGATTCCTCTCTGGGAGACCTGAATAGCATTCTCATCCTGCTTTTGTAGGGCCCAGGTCTCTGAGGCATATGTTAACGCAGGGAGAAGGGTGGAGTCAAAGAGATGTGCCCAGAGCCAGAGGTTCTTTGTCCTTTTAGCTATTTCTTTGATGCCTTTGAAGGCATTCCATGCTGCTCTCTTCCTCCTGCGCAGCTCAGGTTTTAGGTCGTTCATCATGTTGACTTCTTGTCCTAGGTACACATAACTGCTACATTCAGAGAGGTTTGTTCCATTGAGAGTGAATGGGGCCTCTGGAACTAGTTCATTTCTCATGAACATAGTTTTGTTGAGATTCAGCTGTAGACCTATCTTTCCACATTCTCAGTCGAAGTCAGCCAGCATTTGTGCCACTTGGCTAATGTTTGGTGTTATTAGAATGATGTCATCAGCGAAGCAGAGGTGGTGTAGTTGCTGACCATTTATCTTCACTCCCATTCCTTCCCATTCTAATTGTCTCATGATGTTCTCAAGGGTGGCGCTGAAGAGTTTTGGTGAGATGGTATTACCCTGTCGAACCCCTCTTTTCACATTAATGATCACTTCTTTGTAGAATGGTGAGATCCTGGTGGTGAATCCATAATACAGCTCACGAAGGATCTTGATGTATTGGGTTTGAACACCCTGTTTGGCTAGGACTTCGATGACCGCTTCAGTCTCCACAGAATCAAAGACTTTCTTTAAATCAATGAACGTGAGACAGAGCAGCATCTTGTACTCCCTACAAATCTCAATGAGCTTGGGATATAAATTGGTGATAAACAGTGAAAAGACATAGAGCTCCTTTTTTTCAGGGAACAATCTTTTAAAGGGTCCACCCAGTGAGAAGAATTCCATCTATGGGTTACAGTACTTTAGATTCCTTCTAGGAGATCTGTCCAAGGGCTAGATTCCATCTAGGGGCATATCACGTCCTCATTTCCTTTGCCAGTAACCTGTAAATAATCATATTAAATTTGTTTCTCAATAATATTTCTAGTCATTTTTATGAAAAAAGACATACATTTTATGAACACTCTGGATAGGCTTAACATGGTCTCTCTGACTCGACAAAGGATGGTTTTTCTGGGTAACATCTTGCCATATATGCAGAGTAAAGTCCCCAGGCCAAGTTAGTTTTTCCTAACCCAGAATATTTACTTAGTAATTTCTCTATGGGTCATATCAGAGCTTGTTCCATGACTGTACTCTTATTGCACTTCTTATGGCGCTGACCCTGTACCATGTTGAGGCCAGGGTAGCTTACTCACAGCTTGCCCAGGGTTATTTAAGTCCCATGGTGGCCCCTCCTTTTGGGGTATAAGGAGCTAAGGTCAATCCAAGGACAATTCAGGTTTGATCACTTGATCACTTGACATACCCTTATTCGTTGATTTGCTCGAGCGGGTGCCAGTAACGTTTCCATTTGTCCATATCATGTGCCAGTGTAGCCCAATGGCATCTGCTTGCTTCAGGAATACAAAAAAGCCTCAAATGATTCGTTCAGGGTCTTGACAAAGAAGTATGACCATCTTGTGGGTGGGCAGCCACATGATCTTTCGATGTCCTGTGGAATCCAGTCGGTAATGGCTCTAGTCCAGTAGTCGTCTCCAAATCACATTACATGTCCAGCCCATCTGACTTTTTAATGCCTTGGCAAACAAGACAGCGTCTCTGACTCTGGATCATTGATGGAGGTTGGAACTCCAGATTCTTTTCACTTGAGTGAGGCGTGATATTCCAAGCATACCTCTTTCAATTCATAGCTCTCTCTTTGGGAGACCCGAATAGTATTCTCATTTTGCTTTTGTAGGGTCCAGGTCTCTGAGGCGTATGTTAATGCAGGGAGAATGGTGGAGTCGAAGAGATGTGCTCAGAGCCAGAGGTTCTTTGTCCTTTTAGCTATTTCTTCGATGCTCTTGAAGGCATTCCATGCCACTCTATTCCTCCTGCACAGCTCAGGTTTTAGGTCATTCATCATGTTGACTTCTTGACCTAGGTACACATAACTGCTGCATTCAGAGATGTTTGTTCTGTTGAGAGTGAATGGGGCCTCTGGAAATAGTTCATTTTTCATAAACATTGTTTTGTTGAGAATCAGCTGTAGACCTATTTTTCCACATTCTCATTCAAAGTTAGCCAGCATTTGTGCCACTTGGCTAATGTTTGGTGTTACTAGAATGATGTCAACAGTGAAGCAGAGGTGGTGTAGTTGCCAACCATCTATCTTCACTCCCATTGCTTCCCATTCTAATTGTCACATGATGTTCTTGAGGTTGGCACTGAAGAGTTTCTGTGAAATGGTATCCCCTGCCGATACCCTCTTTTGACATCAATGATGACTTCCCTTGTAGAATGGTGAGATTCTGGTGGTGAATCCATAATACAGCTCATGAAGGATCTTGTTGTATTGGGTTTGAATGCCCTGTTTGGCTAGGGCTTTGATGACAGCGTTGGTTTCGAAAGAATCAAAGGCTTTCTTTAAATCAATGAACGTGAGACAGAGTGGCATCATGAACTCCCTACAAACCTCAATGAGCTTGGTTACCATATGGATATGGTCCATTATGCTGAATCCTTTTCAGAAGCCAGCTTGCTTGCATGGTTGTTCTTCATCTAATGTTATACCAATTCTGTTCAGGATGACTCAAGTGAACAGCTTGTAGATGACAGACAACAGGCAGATGGGGCGATAGTTGCCAATGTCGTGGATATCTCCCTTCTTGAACAGTAGAACTGTCCTGCTTGTTTTCCATTGGGAGAGAACCTTGCATTCGGACAGGTAGCATGTGAAGAGTTGAGCCAGTGTATTGATGAGTACTGATGGCAGATTCTTCAGGTGTTCAGGTCTGTCTTTGTCTGGGTCTGGTGCTGTTCCCTTCTTTACCAACGAAATGGCATGTTGGATTTCAGAAAGGAGAACATTGGAAACAACATATCCATCCTGTGGAATCTGCTATGTGGGCAGTTGGACATGACTATCAAAGAGATCTGAGTAGAAGTCATGGATAATCTTCTCCATTGCCTTTATGGAAGATGTGATCCAAGCCATCAGGACGTCAGAGGGCAGTCATCTTGGTCTTATAGTTTGTGAAGGATAGGCAGGCATTGTGAATGCTTTTCCCGGCTTCTGCTGCTTCGACCAGTATTTCTGCTCTTCTCTCTTTGAGGTCTTCCTTTATTGCTTCTCTGCACTGCTTTGTGAGCTTGAACGTCAGCATTTGGTTGCCTGAGGCAGGTGCCTTGCCACATTGCCAAATGAGCTCAAGAGTTTTTGAAAGCAGACATCCTTTTATTTCTCTCTCTCTCTCTCTCTCTTTCTCTCTCTCTCTCTCGCACCTGATAGTGCAAGCGTGAAAGATCAAGTATGACTTCATTGGTCTGACTGAGAAGAGGAGGTGTCAATCTCATCATGCCATTTTTAACACCGGAGAACTGTTCCTCTGAACATGCAATGAAAGAGGCATTGGTTGTGTTGGTGTCCTTGTCAACACGAACCTGGCCATGATCATTGATTCATCTGAATGCCTAACAAACCAGATAGGATGATTACACTTGAAGAGATGTGACCCACTGCCAGCATTATCTGTCCTCATTGTCTATGCACCAACATCCACATACAAGGATGAAGAAATTGAGAAATTCTACATGGAATTGGAGGAGTTCTATAAAGAAGATCACACCTTCTACAAGATCATAGTGATTTTAATGCCAAGATAGGACCAAGAAGATTGGCTAAAATACTCCACATCGGGACCTATGGCCTAGAATGGAACAAACAGGGTGAGAGAGTATCTGAGTTCATCATGTTCACCAAGACTATTCATGGGACCTCACAGTTTCAGAAGGCTGAATCAAAACATTGGACATGGGAATCTCCTGGTGGACAGTTCCACAATGAAATTGACCACATCTTGTTCAATTGACAGTTTTGCCTGACCAATGTCACTGTTGTCCCAAAATTCCAAACACGATTGGACCTCTGTCTCCTCCATGCAAAATTATATTTCATGCAACAGGGATAAAAGGCTACAAAGTTTAAGAAGATAACTCCCAAAATGACCACCAACTGGGAACTCATTGGCACCATTGCAGCAACATGGGAAGATGCCATCATTGACAACATTGATGAAGAATACAACCGACTGGTTCAGCAACTCAGGTTTAATTCACGTAAATATGATGGATGCCCAGGAGTAAATATTTCAGAGTCAATTTAACTCCTAAATAACAAAAACATAGCATTAATTATCTTCCTGTGTCTATACAAAAATGGACATTGTTCTAACATAGAAATATGCAAAGGAAATAAACGAAAGATAAAAGCATTTGGCATATCAAATATCAAAATGTCACATGCACAGTGGTATGAAGCATTTTTTTTACAAAACACAATGATTTAAGGAATAGTCGTTGGATCACAGTCCTAGACATTTCAGGTTTAACAGCAGATTGCCCTGCAGAGAACAAAGGTTAATTGAATTGCACCAATTCCAGTGATCCTGGAGGCACATCTTATCCCTCCAGGGCACATCCAATCCTCTTTGTTTAACTTTAACCTCTCTGTGTCCTTCTTCTCCTACCTACTAGTCACATTATCTCCTAATCAGACACAGCAACTTACAAAGTTATTATATTCCTTAAAACAACTATTCCTTAAATCATTGTATTTTGTAAAAAAATGCTTCATACCACTGTGCATGTGACATTTTGATATTTGATATGCCAAATACCAGTAACAATTATAGACCTCATTCCGGAATGGATTGTGGCTCTTTATGTTCCTGGAGCAAGCAGATGCCCTTGGGCTCTACTAGCATGAGACAGGACATATGGAGATGTTACTAGGGCCCACTCAAGCAAATTGATGAAATACGGGAAGACAGTGATACAGTGATAGATACAGTGAAAAGCATTATTTCACTTATAATACAAAATCCAAAGCCATCAGAAGGTTTAACTTTGTAAGTTGCTGTGTCTGATTAGGAGATAATGTGACTAGTAGGTAGGAGAAGAAGGACACAGAGAGGTTAAAGTTAAACAAAGAGGATTGGATGTGCCCTGGAGGGATAAGATGTGCCTCCAGGATCACTGGAATTGGTGCAATTCAATTAACCTTTGTTCTCTGCAGGGCAATCTGCTGTTAAACCTGAAATGTCTAGGACTGTGATCCAACGACTATTCCTTAAATCATTGTGTTTTGTAAAACAATGCCTCATACCACTGTGCATGTGACATCAGGGATGCAGTCAAGCCCTGACTATGGCTGACTATAAATCACAGTTCTCTTACCTGTGTCTCATCAGAGCCAGAGAACCTTAAGATGATTGTCCAATGTGCTGATTTGGAAATTCTGTCATTGGAAATAAGAAAACCTAAAATAGGCAGGAGTGATAATACAAGGACTAGGTTGCTTCCTTTGCATATGGCAGAAACAGATTGCCTCATCATCCCAAATGGTTCCCTGATTACTATAAGGGGTGATCCCTGAGCACCACTAGACCCAAAAAACAAAAGAGACAGGCAGGCAGGCAGGCAGGCAGGCAGGCAGGCAGGAAGGAAGGAAGGAAGGAAGGAAGGAAGGAAGGAAGGAAGGAAGGAAGGAAGGAAGGAAGGAAGGAAGGAAGGAAGGAAGGAAGGAAGGAAGGAAGGAAGGAAGGAAGGAAGGGAGGAAGGAAGGGAGGAAGGGAGGTAGGGAGGGAGGCAGGCAGGCAGGCAGGAAGGAAGGGAGGAAGGAAGGGAGGAAGGGAGGAAGGGAGGAGGGAGGCAGGAAGGCAGGCAGGAAGGCAGGCAGGCAGGCAGGCAGGAAGGAAGGAAGAAGGAAGGAAGGAAGGAAGGAAGGAAGGAAGGAAGGAAGGAAGGAAGGAAGAAGGAAGGAAGGAAGGAAGGGCAGAAGGGGAGGAAGGAAGGGAGGAAGGGAGGTAGGAGGGCGGGAGGCAGGCAGGCAGGCAGGAAGGAAGGGAGGAAGGAAGGGAGGAAGGGAGGAAGGGAGGGAGGGAGGCAGGAAGGCAGGCAGGAAGGCAGGCAGGCAGGCAGGAAGGCAGGGAAGGCAGGAAGGGTGGAAGGGAGGAAGGGAGGGGAGGGAGGGAGGTAGGAGGGCGGGAGGCAGGCAGGCAGGCAGGAAGGCAAGAAGGGAGGAAGGAAGGGAGGAAGGGAGGGAAGGAGGGAGGAAGGAAGGGAGGAAGGGAGGGAGGGAGGGAGGCAGGCAGGCAGGCAGGCAGGCAGGCAGGCAGGAAGGCAGGAAGGCAGGAAGAAGGCAGGAAGGCAGGCAGGCAGGCAGGCAGGAAGGCAGGAAGGCAGGAAGGCAGGAAGGAAGGAAGGAAGGTAGGAAGGCAGGCACACAGGCAGGAAGGCAGGAAGGCAGGAAGGCAAGAAGGCAGACAGGCAGGCAGGCAGACAGGCAGGAAGGCAAGAAGGCAGGAAGGCAGGAAGGCAGGAAGGCAGGAAGGAAGGAAGGCAGGAAGGAAGGAAGGAAGGAAGGAAGGAAGGAAGGAAGGAAGGAAGGAAGGAAGGAAGGAAGGAAGGAAGGAAGGAAGGAAGGCAGGAAGGAAGGAAGGGAGGAAAACCCAAGACATAAGTAGAAATCAAAAGTGGATTTAAGATTTCCATTAAATTCTTTGGTGAAGGTTTGAGAGTCATCTATGGATTCATCAAAACATTGTTTTAATGAAACATAGCAGAAATTGATATCAGCTTTGGATATTGAAGAGGCTATGAATTTCTTTTTTCACCTTTCTCCTAGGACTTAATGATTTTGCTTCATTTTGTTCTTTCTTTCTTTTCCTAAGCTTTCTACTCTTTGAATCCTCAAAACAAGTTCCCTCTTAACTCCCAAGTCTTCTATGCCAAATGTATTACAGTCTTTAACAGTGCCAAGAAATATTCAGGATCTTCTAATTCCATCTGTTCTTCTGCTCACCCAATAAATTAGCCATGTCTAATTCCTCCCCACAAACAGACCAGGCTGAATGGCCACCCCTTCCTAACTGACTTGTCCAACTAGTAACAATTCAGTCAATGCATTCTCAAAATGTCTCCTGTGACCTGAACTGGGGCAGTTTCTATCTGCTTCTTAGTTCTTCTAGCACTCTTGCATCCTAGAACAAGTGACTGAATATTTTTTCTTGTTAAAATTAGCATGCTCTTTTAGTGATGCTTTTCACTAATAATTCACAAAGTAATTTGGGATGTAGAGGCTGTCCTTTTCTTCCCAGTATAGGCTATTAAGGACAATTGTAAGTAGCAAAAACCTACAGAGATAAATGTAACCTGAAATTAATTACCTTCAAAGTATAGAAAGTTTACTTCCTCATGCATTTACTTAGATTTTTTTAAATTGTGAGAAAGCAAGATTATTTCTTTCTGGCTTCCTTTGCTGGGGTTCAATCATTGGTTGGTATCTCGGGTGGTATCATAGATACCCTTTGGCTGTGCCCAAAGTGTATCAAACATTGGTTGGTATCTGGGGTAGTGTCATAGATTCCCTTTGGCTGTGCCCAAAGGGAAGTTTCCTTGGTGATGCATTTGAACATAGAAAGGTGTGTTTTTATATCTCGTGATCTTTATCTCAGGAATGGTTAATTTTTTTTTTTGCTGACCTCACCTTTTGTGTCAATCAGAAGTGATTGACATGACTATTCACTCCTATTGCCAGATGTAAAATTCACCAGGTATATTGCATGCCCACACAGGACACAGGTCATGGAAAAATAAGAATATGTTCTCTAAGACCAGGTTTAGAATTCTAGAGGGAAATTCATGTTATAAAATATACAAATCTGATCAATGTATAAAGTTTTAACTCAAGGCTTCATATCCCACAGACATTTATGTATCAGAAATATATCTCATAGGAGTATATTCATTTGTGGAGCAAATACCATTTATGTGCAATGCTTTTTGGCCTGTTTTAATAAAAATACTGTGCAACTGTTACTTCCCACTGCCCAGTTTTTGTAGAACACAAACACTGTGTGTAGAACACAAACTGTAGCCCCATTAATACAAACAGCAATGACATGTGATAATTATTAAAGAAGTCTGATGGGCCTTTACCCATATTGGACAATCTTAAAATGTTATAATTATAGGATCAAAGCTCATCTTAAGAAACAACATTATCAAAAGTGAATGATGAAGTGAAAACTTTTCTAAGTTAGCAATGTTTAAAAAAGATTTTTGTTGTTAAAATCCACCATTCTACTGGAAATTTTCTATTTTCTCTGCCTTCAATTTCCTTTGCTCAGTCCTGCCTTGTCACAATTTCAAACTGTGACATTTCCCAGTAAGGGTGATTGTTCATGAGGCTGGAGGCAGAGAGGAAGTGACAGCATGACTGAGTGAAGGTGCGTTCAGCCATAACTCCCAGGACAAATCAGCTTTGCATTATCAGCAAAGTGTACACAGAATGCTGACCTAAAAAGAAGCTAAAGTATGCAAGCACTTATCAAGTCTTCACATTAGTCAGTGTCCCATTGCTCAAACCAAGTCTCTTTGAGACCCCTGAGTACAAGGTTAAATAACAAAACTGAAACTTTAAATCAAGTTGAACATGGGAATCAGTTTGAAAATCATTTAAAAGTCATCTGTTCTGAATATGTTTTGAATGATCAGGTGTGTAGGAGCGACAGTGATAGTATAGTGGGTAGGGCATTTGCTTTGCACACAGCCGACACAGGTTCAATCTCCAGCATCCCATATGGTCCCCTGAGTACCACCAGGAGTAATTCCTGAGTGCAGAGCCATGAGCAACCCCTGAGCATCACCAGGTGTGAACCAAAAATAAATTTTTTTAAAAGGTCAGGTGTGAGCAACCCTCATAGCCCCAGATTATTTTGGCAAAGTGCTAAAGACAAAAAAAAATCACAGTCAAAAGATGTTATGAGATTGATGTTTTTAAGATAGGAATAAGAATGGCATGCATTGATGTTTAAACATTAACCATTATGCAGATTGTCTGTACACTGAGTCTTGAACCCCAAAGGCCAAGATCCTCTCTAGATAGAGAAGTAGAGCACACACAGGTCTCGGATTTGATTCCCAGCACCCAGTGTCTCCCATCCCTGTCAGCTCTACCTATGACCTAGAAGAAAAGTTGACCATCAAGATGCTGATTGCTTTATTTACTATATCCTTATGTTTTGGCCTTTGAACTAAAGAGATGGTATGCATGTGTTGAATAGCTTGAGGAATGCTCAGATATTGCTTTCACTGTCTCATGAACTGAACTTTATTCCCTAATAAGTTGTTAGTGGTACAGTAATTACATACCTGTTCTTTACTATGTGACAGTGGATAGTAGAATTCAGGAAAAGTTGAACAAGGGAAAATTGCAGTTATGCTGTGGCAAGGGGTGCTGGCCAGCAGTCTTCCTACAACCAGGAAATATGATATATCTGGACATAAGAGAAGTGAGGGTAAGGGGGGAAGAGAGTATCTCCTTCCTTATCCCAGTTCCCAAAGGGGAGCTGCACAGGGAAATAGCTAAAGGGATTGTTCCTCTGGAGCAGTAGGAAACCTCTAACTCCAGTAACTTTTTGTATTTTTTGGCTTTTGGGCTCACACCCAGCAATACTAGGGGTTACTCCTTGCTCTGCTCTTAGGAATTATTCCTGGTGGTGCCCAGGGGATCATATGGGATGCTGAAGATTGAACCCAGTCAACCGCAAGCAAGGCAAATATCCTACCCGCTGTACTATCACTTTGGCCCAACTCCAGTAACTCCTGAATCCAGTTTTCTCTGTCCTATCTCTGTGGTACAACTGGAATTTTATTTCCCCCTAAAGCACAAAGATAATTTTATTTCTCCCTGAGCCAGGCCACTCCCCTGTAGTGGCCTCCAAATTGCAACTCCTGGGCAGGAGGGATAATTCAGGGCACCTGCTTTGCCCTATATGTGGTCCCTCAAGCACTGCCAGGAAATGTCCCCAAACAAAACAAAAATAAAAAACAAATTGCAGGGCCGGGGCGATAGCACAGTGGGTAGGGCGTTTGCCTTGTATGTGGCCGACCTGGGTTTGATCCCGGCATATCCCATATGGTTCCCAGAGCACCGTCAGGAGTAGTTCCTGAGTGTAAAGCCAGGAGTAACCCCAAGCATTGCCGGGTGCGACCCCCAAAAAAAAAAAAAAACCGAAAAAAATTGCAGTTTGTTGGCACTCCATGATCAGATTTGGGCTAACTTCTCTTTATCTCTTAGCCTTCCTCTTCACTTTATTGTTTGGATAAAAAGAAAGAGCTCACCAACCAAAGGGTTAAAAAAATGCCAAATTCTGCCAGTGTTGCAGTGTCTTCTCTTCATTATTTGGAGTCATACCCTTTGCAAGAAGCAACTTTCCCAGTCTGACCTGCCCTCCCTCTTTAGTACCCCTAATCTATAAAGCGGCCTGCAGGGGGAACCCAGGTAAGATGTGGAGGCTCTGGGCAACAGTATACTACAACATAAAACCAAGCAACGACAGAGAAAAGAGGGCTAAGGATACATTTATATTGTTAGCAGCAGGAATCTCCAGCCCAGAGTAAAAAAAAATCCAGCCTTGTTCTATTGCTTCCATTCGTCATTGGTTCTTCCATCCACAACCTAGGGACATGGTGCCTTCAGCATGCTAACCATGTGGGACCAGACTGCAAGCTGGGGATTCGGTGAGTCAAACCAGATGTTCAGGTCTACTAGAAACATGTTTTCTCTTCAGTGAGCACCCCTCGTTCACCCTCGGTGTGTCATCTGATGTGGGCTTTCTGCTGTAACTATCAACAGAGTTTCCAAAGCTAATATGGCAAAAAATTTACTCAACATCCTCCTGAAAATCTACCTTATTTAAGCCAACAAACAAAAAAGTGTCCTGCAATTGCACCTAAAGCTGCTATCTTTTCAGATGGTTCCAGAATGCCCTGCTCATGCAAGAGGCATGCTAATCTTAGAATTTGTTTTCTTTTATATTTTATGTAGTTACAACAAAGATTCAAAACTCTATGTGTGTACATGCCTGTATATAAGTGGACTAAGCAGTTTGCTCAAGGTTAATGAGCTAGTTAGTGCCACAACTGAAACCTAAAGTCCTCTAGACACAAAAATTCAATTCTGGTCTCAAGCTTTCAAATTTGTAAGCAATCCTGCCACATTGACATGTTGTCATATTCCATAGGATTTCTTTGTCCAGAAACACTGATGGAATTTTGGCATTGGTGTCCAGAGTGTTGATTAATAAAAAGGCACATGTCAGAGCACCATGGGGCAAGTTGACCTGATCTGTACCCTCACTGAACTCACAGAGCTTTGAGTAGTTCCTAGACTATTGGTTATAATCCATTACAATGAAGTAACATAACAGGTACAGTATAACCTACATTCTTTTTAATACTTTATTATACCACCATGAGATATACAATCACAAGATGCTCATGTTTGAGTTTCAGTCATAAAATATCCCAGCATCCATCCCTCAACCCATGTGCATTTCCTACCACCAATGTCTCCACTTCCCTCCCCTCACCCCCAGCCTGCCTCCATGGCAGGTTCTTTGTCTCCTTTCTCTCTCTCTCTTTCCTCTCTCTCTCCCCCTCTCTCCCCCACTCTCCGTCTCGCTTCCCTTTCTTACACATAGTGGATTGTAATGTACACATTTAGAGGTTGTCACACTGTATCTCTTTGCCTATATTCAATGTTTGGTTCTCGGGTGATATCATCCATTTTCAATCATTATCAGCACACTGTTTCCTTCTCTGTATTACCTAGCCTCTGACTCCCACACGTTTGTGGTATACCAGGTTTTGAGATATCGCATGGGCACAAAGCACACTCGTGCTATGGGGATCAGGCTGTGTCCACCTGTGGAGTCCAGACCAGAGGATGACTGTCAATCTACATTCATTTTTTAAAAAACATTCTACAGTGTAGAATGGAATGTAAATGATTAGCTCCCATCCCATGTGTACATGGATATGTGTACTGGATTGCAACATTCCATGTTTTTTGTTGTTGTTGTTGTTGTTTTTGGTGGAAGGGTGTCCTAAGCCCAGTGGCTAATCCTGGTAATGCTCTGGCCAATCAGGCTGAAAGGGTCACTGCTTGGGCCCTGCAATGATGTGCTGATTTGAGTCTTTGGTACCTGAGGACCTGACAGCTACATCCAGTGGTGTTTTGGGACTGACCAGTACTGGTGGGCAACCCTGGGCCCTGACTGAAAAGTGTGTGCAACTGCCCCCTGTGCTACTTCTCTAGCCCCACAATATTATTTTCTTGATGTAATTATATGTCCCCCACCCCACAGACACAGTCCTGGAAAGGGAAGGAATGCATATGGTCTATGGTGCCATTTAGCAGAATAACTTTCTAATATATATATACAATTTGGTGTCTATTCCTTCCACCTCTCATCCCCACTCCATCCCTGAACATAGACTTAGCATAGAAAGCTAGGCGAAGCAGGAAGAGAACATAAATTAGACAGCAATGTAAAGCTCCCCACATGATGGTCAGAGTAATCACCCCCAAATGCTCCCTGTGAAGTTTTAAATACTTGCAAATGGCTGCAATCAATGTCAGCTTGAATTGTTGTGCTTAAAACACAAAGTTCAAGAAGAGGAAACAGAGGAGTGCCATTATCTCTGTAGCTGATCATTTTGCAGGAACATGCAGCCCCCTCAGGAAGGCAAGGAGAGGCTGGTCTCTGGGGCTCTCATTAGGAAGAGATGCAATAGATGGTTCCTTAGAGCTATGCCTGGCTATTGGCAATTAACTACTTACAGTTACTCCTTTTCCTCCTGTCTGATACTACCCAGGCTCAAATCTACAAAGGTACGAGTGGGTTAAAAAAGAGCTTTAAGAAAATCAGGGAGAATCCCTTTTGAATACACAGCAAAATCAACACAGATTCTACACTTCTGAAGTGCCAACTCATACTAGTTTTGACAATCATCTGTGCAGCTTAATATTTCCATACAGCCTTTGCTTTATAAACTTAGCAAAAATCGCACTCAAAAGAAATCAGATTTCCTGAGAATGCATTCACTTAGTTGCCTAAGAACAAAAATTTACCAAATAATAATGCAAAAATGCAGCCCCTCTAAGTGGCATAAGATGAGATAGTAGCATCTCTTCTATGAGTATATTTTCATTTTAATATTTTATTTAGAATAGTTCCCTTCCTAGCTGTTATAAGTGGTGATAACTGGGGAATGCACATTTGTTTGCTGTGCTTCCCCTAAGAGCATCCGTTTGGTTGAAGGGTCACACATCTCAGGGCTCTGCCGGCCCCACTCAGTTGTTGTACTCCAGAGAATACATATGTCATGGGTCCAGGAAATAGCAGAGCTGTACTCAACATGAGAGTGGTGCTGGGGATTGAATTCATGCCCCTGTGCCTGCAAGATGGGTGTTCTACCAATGAGTTACATCCAGAGAGAGAAAAAATTTCCTACAGGATGTGGAACAGAGCTGTGAGAATAGGTCACTCTGGAGCTGGCCGCTTGTCATGATCTTCATGGAGAATCCCAAACTTTATTGGTCCACACCCCTTTTCTGAAAAAAAAGTACTCTCCACCCCTGGAAATATTTTAGTGAGCAAGCAGAAAGCAGACTTCTCTAACTGTGCCCAAGGCTTCTACCACCCCCCTTAGGTCATTCCAGCTCCCACCTTACCCTGGGAAGCAGTATCTCACCCACCTTTGGAAACACTGAGAAGGAATTGGCAACAATCCTAACTTGCAAATCGTCATCTTTCTGCTTACAAGTATTCTGACTTTCTGAGACTTCTGTTACTAGGATGTGCACTAAACCAATATTCTCCAGCAGAAATCACAAAGCACCATTTTCATGATACAGGCTAGCAAATGGGTGGAGCTCACAGGAGTTACTTGAAATCAGAGTATGGAAAGATGCTGTGTCTATGGGCTTGTGTTCTGCTATCACAGGGATAAAAGTGTAGGGCTCAATCTAGTTGCAGTTCTGAGGATTGTCAACTGGGGGTTTTCCTCTCTGCCCTACACTTGGCAAGATATTGAAGCACTTTTGTTTGTCAGAATTGGAGGGAAGGTGTTACTGGTATATCAGCAGGGATATCAGGGCATGGGAAACATCCACAATGTGCAGGAAAGGTCCTCTCCCCAAGGCAGGGAATTGTCCAAATATCAAGATCCAAGACTGAGAAACTTCCTCTACCTGTTTTACTTGATTATTTTGTTTTAGAGAATAGGGTCTTCCAAGCTGTGTTCAGTGGATCTGAAGGTCATTCCTGGAAATACTTAGCCTGGCTGTGTGGGCCTGATGATTAAGTGGTTGAGAGTGGCAATTGATGCCTCTTGGTCCAGTGATTCTGGAGATCTCTGGGGCTACACCCAGTAGTTGGGGGTGGTGGGCATTACCGTGCCTAAGATAGAACTTGGAACCTTGATCTGCTTCTTTGAGCTACATCTGTGGTCCCCTTGTTTGAATTTAACAATGCTATTCTGTTCTGAAATTAGATCCTTCGGAGTGTTCCTCAGTATGTGCTGTTTTCTCATTTATTTTCTCTCAGATGCCTCTAGCATCTCATTTGCTGGCCGTTTCCATCTCTTCATCCTATCAAAACCACCATTTTTCTCTTCACACTTATCCAGGCTCAAAAAAATAATTTAAAACATCAGATTCATTATCATGATTCTTTTTTATTGAACCAAAGTGTACACAGTTACAAGGTTGTTCATAATAGGGTTTCATATATGTAATGTTACATGACCTATCCCTTCACCAATGTACATTTCCCACCACCAAGGTCCCATTTCCCTTTCACCTCACACTCACCCCCATACACACACACCTACCTCTGTGGCAGGCACTTTTCTTATTTCCTCCTCCTCATCCACTTCATCATCCACTTCATCCTCCTCCTCGTCCTCCTAATTTTCCTCGTCCACCTCTTTGTCCTCGTCCTCGTCCCTCCTCCTTTTACTTTTTTTTGGCTTCTCAAAACCTCTGCACTTGCCCAATCAGCCAACTTGAATTTTCATGGCCATCAGGAGTTGAAGATTTGCCCAGATTGGGTTGTGTGTGATCCACAGGGGGAGGTTGTCAGCCAACATTAGATACTGGCTGATTGGAAACCAGACATCTGTAACCATGCCCCAGCCCACAGGCTGTGAGCATAGGCCAATGACTTGGTGATGTACTGGATGACAGGTGTCAAGCTCCTGTAGAAAACCGTTTCAGAGTTGAGGATCTGTGAGGAGGCAGCAGGGAGCGTGCAGGGCAGCCTCCTCCCTGGGCCTCTAAGAAGGTTTATACTCAGCTGTCAGTTGGAGTTTGATTAAATACTTAACCTTCTAGCTGCAGCTGTGAGCAATAGCTAATAAGCTCATTTATCAAGAAGACCCAGCTCTCCACTTGCTCTGTAGTCTCCAGCTGTGCTACCAGAGCTCAGGACCTTGAAAACTTTTTCCATAGTTTATGAGATCTCCTCAGCAAGTTCCCACCCCCCAACCCCTCCACTCCGGCCACTACACCAAGTAGCTTCTATAGGCTGGACCTCTGGCAGCACTGCACACCCAGGACTGGAAACATGGATACAAATTCCACAGGAAGAGACTGGCCACCAGAACAGGTTGGGGAGCAGCCCATACACAGCTGCAGCTGAAGCTGCAGGAAAGAGAAGAAAACTGAAAGTGAGAACCCTAACCCCAGAAAGGGTGGTAGTAAGCAGAGGGTTAACATTGCCCACCTGTATCTGACCTGGGAGGAGTTTTCAGACCCCAGAAGGTCCTTCAGTGGGTGCATATCAGATGCTGCCTCTCAGGCCAAGTGCTAAAACAAACATGAGGGCCACCTGTTTGTCAGGTACAGCGCCATGGACAGACACGCTATGCCGGATGGACAGGGTGAGTCGGGCAGCACAGGGTCTGGGAGAATCTTTTCTAGGTCACATAGCCTTGGGGTCCCTCATGGTTGTGAGTCCTGCTGGTTTTCAAAGCTAGATGTGTGTGTGGAAGGGGAGTTGTCCATTGCTCAGCTGCAGCTCTTTGCTGAGAGTGACCTCTGAGCATGGCACCAGGAGAAAGCCATACACAGTCAGGTATGACTGCCAAACCAAAATTTTTTTTAATTTTTTATTTTTACAATTACAAAGATATACAATTAAACAGTTCATATTTGGGTTTTGGTCATACAGTGTTCCAGCACCCATCTCGCCACCAGTGCCCATCTCCCACCACCAATGTCCCCGGTTCCCTCCCGCTCCCCCAGCCCTCCTCCATGGCAGGTTATTTCTTTCCCTTTCTCTCTATTTTCTTTTCCTTCCCTCCAGACTATGGATTACAGAACATACATTAAAAGGTTGTCATGTGTATCTTTTTGCCTGTATTTAATGCTCAGTTCTAGGTTGGCATTAGTACCCTCGACAATTGTTAGCACACTGTTCCATTTTCTGTCTTACCTAGCCTCTGACTCCCACACGTTTGTGATAATTTCCACCTTTGACAAGACCTCCTGATATATGTTTCACTTGACCTTGGGTATTGGTATCATAATATGTACATATATATTTATGCCATGCAAATAAATGCAGTCATTCTGTATCTGTCTCTCTCCTTCTGGATAATTTCGCTCAAAATAATCTTCTCCATGTCCATCCATTTATAGGCAAATTTTAGAACTTCATTTTTCCTAACAGCTGCATAGTATTCCATTGTGTAGATGTACCAAAGCTTTTTCATCCAGTCATCGATTTTCGGGCACTCTGGTTACTTCCAGATTCTGGCTATTGTGAATAATGCTGCTATGAACATAAAAGTAGGGATGGTGTTTCCGCTGCGTATTTTTGGTTTCCCAGAGTAGATTCCCAGGAGTGGTATGGCTGGGTCAAATGGGAGTTCAATTTCTAGTCTTTGGAGGAATGTCCAAATTGTTTTCCAGAAAGGCTGTACCAGCCAGCATTCCCACCAACAATGGATGAGTGTCCCCTTTCCCCACATCCACGCCAGCACTTGTTGTTCTTGCTCTTTTGAATATGTGCCAGTCTCTGTGGTGTAAAGTGATATCTCATTGTTGTTTTGATTTGCATCTCTCTGATGATTAGTGATGATGAGCATTTTTTCATTTGCCTTTTGGCCATTCGAATTTCTTCCTTGCTGAAGTTTCTGTTCATTTCTTCTCCCCCATTTTTTGATGGGGTTGTTTGTTTTCTTCTTGTAAAGTTCTACCAGTGCCTGATATATCCTGGATATTAACCCCTTATCAGATGGGCATTGGGTGAATATTCTTTCCCATTCTGTGGACTGCTTTTGTGTCTTAGTCACTGTTTATTTTGAGGTGCAGAAGCTTTTTAGTTTCATGTAGTCCCATATGTTTATCTTTTCTTCTAGTTGCCTTGTTAGTGATGTTTCACCTTTGAAGATGCCTTTAGCTTCAATATCGTGGAAGGTTTTTCCTATATTTTCTTCAATGTACTTATAAATTTAAGTCTGATATTCAGATATTTATTCCATTTTGATCTGATTTTTGTGCATGGTGTTAGACACAGGTCCAAATTCATTGTTTTACATGTCGCTGCCCAGTTTTCCCAGCACCACTTGTTGAAGAGGCTTTCCTTACTCCATTTTAGACTCGTTGCACCTTTATCAAAGATTAAATGATCATGTGTTTGAGGTTGGGTGTCAGGATACTCAATTCTTTTCCATAGGTCCACAGGTCTGTTTTTATTCCAATACCATGCTGTTTTAATTACTACTGCCTTGTAGTACAGTTTGAAGTTGGGAAAGGTGATGCCACCCATCTTCTTTTTTCCCGAGGATTGCTTTAGCTATCCTTGGGGTTTATTGTTCCATACAAATATCAGGAGTGTTTGGTCAATTTCTTTGAAGAATGTCATGGGTATCTTTATAGGGACTGCATTGAATCTGTACAGAGCTCTAGGGAGTATTACCATTTTGACAATGTTGATTCTCCGCATCCATGAGTAGGGAATATGTTTCCATTTCCTTGTGTCCTCTTTTATCTCTTGGAGCATACCACAGTCTTGTAGTTTTCTTTGTACAGGTCCTTTACACACTTGGGTAAGTTGATTCCTAGGTATTTGATTTTCTGTGGCACAATTGTGAATGGAATTGTTTCCTTAATATCCCTTTCTTCTCTTTCGTTATTTGTATATAGGAAAGCCAACGACTTTTTGGGTGTTGATTTTGTATCCTGCCACTCTACTATATGAGTCTATTGTTTCTAGGAGTTTCTTGGTAGAGAGTTTAGGGTTCTCTAGGTATAATATCATGTCATCTTCAAATAATGATAGCTTGACTTCTTCCTTGCCTATCTGGATGCCCTTGATGTCCTTTTCTTCTCTGATTGCTATGGCAAGTTCTTCCAGTACTATATTGAATAAAAGAGGTGAGAGTGGGCAATCTTGTCTTGTCCCTGATCTCAGGGGGAAGGCTTTCAACTTTCCCCATTTAGAATGATGCTCGCTGTGGGCTTTTTGTACCAAACCAAAATTTAATAACAAAAATAATAACAACCTGAAATGGAATACTTATGCTAAGATTCACCAAAACATAATGCCTAAAGATAGCTTCTGAATATACCTGGATTTCAATTTTACTTATTTTAATTTTCTGTGGAATTTGGGGCCCAGCAGGATGGGAAGGGCATTCAGAGCCCAGGAGTTTTTTTTAAAAAGTTAAAGGTAAAATTATGCTGCTTCAGGTAGCATAATGAGCCCTTTGTTTCCTCTCAGAGAAACACCCAGTTTTGCATCCTTTTCTGGTGGGAAGGCTCATGGGCCTTTGCTACCTGATGTATGTATGGTTGGTCCTAATTTGATAAGTTGTTTCCCCTGTAGCCTGAGACTTGTTTTCCTGTTCAAGCAACATATAGGCCTTTCTGGGCCAGGAGGAATACATTCATGTTGGAGCCTCTTCATGGATACCTGTCCAACCCCTGATATATCCTGACACCAGCCATGCATGGCCCTCTTGCTTGGAACAGACATCACTGTGTTAGAGAGGTTATAGTTGTTGATTATGGATCCAAAAAAGCTTTTCAGAGTGGTCCTTAACCATGTATTTTTCTGGTGGTTGTGGACATTCAAACTCGTTTTTGGTATTGATTCTGCAGAAAGAAAAGGCTGATGACACTGTGGAGTTTGGGGTAGAAGCAGGAACATCTATGCTCTCTGCAACCCACCCACATACAGTTGTGGGAAAACAAGGACTGTGGTCTACAGTTTTCCTGGTGGCATGTGCTGAGGTGACTTCAGGGTTCTGCAGAATAAAAATAAAAACTTTGACTCCTCCTTTGAGACATAACCAAAGGGCTCGCTCCTTTTGTATTTGTACTAGTATTTCTTAATTATATTTAAGTCTGGCTTCTTCAGTTATTTTTGCTTTGATTTGACTAGCAGAGGAGAAAAACGAAGTGAGGGGAAAGAGTAAATGAAGACCTATATTGTCTTCATTTTTGAGTTTGGATATGCAGAGTGCAGAGGAGTTGAGTCATGAAAATAAGCTTTTGGAAACCATTTTGAAGTGGGGAGATACCCAGTAATTGCCTATTTGACCTTGCTCAGGGCTTCTTGGATGAGTACAATTGATACTGTTTTCTTGTTCTGATAAGTCATAATCTCTCCTTTGAGATCCTCTAAGCAGTTTATCACTATGTCATTTAGTGAGCTATCGCTATTCACTCTCTTATCCCTTGGGTTCAAAATACATTTTCTGTACACCTACTAAATGCTAGGCATAATGGTCAGTAATGGACATGCAGAAGCAAAGAAGCCTGAATTCTAGCTTCAGGAGGTCATAGTGTAAGCAAGGGAATCTTCTAGAAACACAATGAACCTTGTGAATATCTAATTATAGCACATGGTGAGACACAGGTAAGCAAACAAGTGCTTGCCCTCATGAGTAGGGAACCATGTACCAAAGAGAGCATTTGTGGGGCTCTCACAGGTCTCAGAAGTGTTTGAATCTCAAATAGTACCTGTGAGTTCCTTTTGTCCTGGCTAGAGGCTCATCTTCCTATCTCTGTGTCATTTTCATCTCCATAAACCCAAGATAACTCAAGATAACTCCTTGTAGTTGTACTCTTGGATAGATGTAGCCATCTGAGTCTGACTACATCTACCTGTCTGAAAACTATTTCCATGCACCATGATGTTGAGTTTTGAAGCCTGGTTTCTCTTAAGGTTCTTCCTGCTGCCTGATTTCTCCTAACTGACCTTTTTACTCAGTAGTTCTTTGTCAAGACCCTGAAGGAACGGTTTGAGGCTCTTCATATTCCTGAATAAACCAGATGCCATTGGGCTACATTGGCACGTGATAGGGACCAATGGAGATGTTACTGGCATCCGCTCGAGCAAATCGATGAATAACGGGATTCAAGTGATCAAGTGAAGTGATCAAGTGACCTTTTTACTCACTACTTGCACATTTTGGGGGGAGTTGTTTTTTTCTTGTTTTGGGGCCACAATCAGTGATACTCAAGGATTACTCCTGGCAGTGCTTGGGGACCATATAGGATACTGGTGATCATACCTGAGTTGGTCACATGCATGACAAATGCCCTACCTGCTGTACTATCACTCCAGCTCCACCGCTATTTCACTTTTAAATACAATGCTCCAGACCTTCATTTTCCTCCAGGGCCCTCTCAGGTGAGACTGGAACTGAAGCCAGGACTCCAGCACATCTGGATAGTGGGTGTGGAGCCCTGTCTAGCAGAAACAATCTGACAGAAATGGGAGTTAAGACCAGAATCCATGACATTCTGATGGATACCAGGTCATTTGAGTACTGTATGGCTCAATGTTTTTTTCATGATAACATCAGTGATAACAGAAGAAAACTCTTTGAACCAAGTGATGTTATCAAGGACATGCTTTCCTTAGAGATAATTTCTCTGAATACCACAGATTTCAAGATGCTTCTTGCCTACATTGAGTAGAGTCTTACTGAAGTTCCTAAGGAGCATCTTCAGGAATTGCTCCCTTGACCCCCCAATTCTGCTGACAACATTCATTCAGCTCCTTTGTACAACTTATTACTTACATAATATTGTAGATATCCAACTAATATCTGGAGCCACCATCTAGCAGAGTCCATGAGACACATTTCAAGGAAGCAGCTCATTCTTTCAGTGTTTTTCCAAAATCCCAGGGAACTTGTAATAGTGTAACCTTCCATCCTATATACCCTGGTACAGTCCCAGATCATGTCTGTCCCCTGTTGTCTTTATGATTAGAGCCATTTCACTCTCTTTGTTGCACCGCCTTGTATCATGCATGTAATACATGATTCAACCTATAAAGTCAGGGCACGGAGTCAGTATTTTGTGCTTGTGTGGCAAAAATCCTACCTCTTTTCTGTTTTAAAGTGCCAACAAAGCTACATGTTGAACTTAAATGATTTATTCTAAATGTGTGGTCTAACAGACACCTAGTCTATGACAGACATAAAATTAATACTATGAATCTTGCTAAGTTAAAGAGGAAGAACTTTGAAGAGTAGAAAATTGAATACTAAACCATTCAGTTACATCTGTTTGTGAGGATATTAGAATGGGTCTTATCTTAAACTTTATGGCCAGTCCCATATAGTGGCCACCGAACTCACACATTGAATGTAACAAATCCTGTGGTACAAATGTGTGTTTCTAATATACATCTGGCTTGTGAGAGACAAATTAATGATATGAATCTCACTAAATTTCTTGGATTCCTAAAAGAAGGAAAGGAAGAACTTTGAAGAGTAGAGAATTGAACTCTAGATAATTCTTCTAGACAGTTCCTCTAGATAATTACTCACAAAAATCTTTTTGTGAGGGTTCAGAATTGGTGTTAACTTTATACTTGAATGCAATGGTGATCTGCTCTATTCCTCTCCTTATAACCCCCAATACACACATCTAAATAGATTATCTGTAACACTTTTGATCAACAGGACCCCTGTGGAACCCAGGATATTCCAGAATTATTTTTGCCACAGGTGGAAACTACGTAAATGGGAGGGGGACAAAGGCATAGATTAGGGGTGGAGTCAATAGATACAGTGGGTCAGGGGGCTCAAAGAAAAAAAGGACGGTAAAGGTTGAGAAACACTGATGTACAATGTTCTTGCAAGCTGCTAGAGTAGCTAGCTCATTATGTTTAATCAAAAACTGCACAATGATCTGTAAGTGCCACACTTGACATAGCTGTACATGATGATAAAATGAGTTGTTCCAGCTTTCTCAAAAAAGTAATTCATTCAGTTGAAAAGACAGACTTAAACTTTTGTATTAAAGATAAATCAAATATTCATGAGAATACAGATCTTACTTGACATAATTGAGCTATTTTATATAATTTAGTCATCTTTTGGATAGAAGATGACCTTTCAGTAATGGCTCATGTTTTATTTACAGAAGAATTATTGGACATGTCCCTGTCAAAGGAGACATTTATTGGAATTCCATACAGTGTGTTGGAAAAGCACTATTGTCTAACATTAATACTGTTTATTAAAATAACCAAAATGAATTCAATTTCCTGACTGTAGGGATTATGCTACATGAAGCACACACCCTATACAGAAACACACACACTTTTTATTGCTTTTTGGGTCACACCCATCGATGCTCAAGAATCTCCTGGCTCTGCACTCAGAAATTAGTCCTGACGGTGCTCGGGGACCATATGGGATGCCGGGATTGAACCTGGGTTGGCCATGTGCAAAGGCAAACTTCCTACCTGCTGTGCTATTGCTCCAGCACACACACGCTGTTTTAATCCCTTTTCATACCCTACAGATTAGGGTTAAATTCCTCTCATTAAGATTTAATCCCTCTGCTTTATTGGTTGACATATATTTCACCCAGTTTTTTGATATGCCAAATACCAGTAACAATTTTAGACCTCATTCCCATGATCTGATGGAATGGTTTGAGGCTCTTTATGTTCCTGGAGCAAGCAGATGCCCTTGGGCACTACTACCATGAGACAGGACATATGGAGATGTTACTGGTGCCTGCTCGAGCCAATTGATGATGAACGGGAATACAGTGATGATACAGTGATTTATTTATTTATTTATTTTTGCTTTTTTTTTTTTGGGGGCACACCTGGAGATTCTCTGGGGTTACTTCTGGCTCTGCGCTCAGGAATTTCTCCTGGCGGTGCTCGGGGACCATATGGGATGCTGGGGATTGAACCCAGGTCGACTGCATGCAAGGCAAATGCCCTACATGCTGTGCTATCACTCCAGTCCTGAGTCCCCCAGTTTAAATATCCCTGTTTCACCTAATAAAAGTGGAGTCATGCCCCCAAAGCCATTCGTGGACACTTCTTTGTGGGTGCTGTACTCGACCTCCTTTGTGGGTGTTCTACTCTTTCAGGATCTGACCTAACCAGGGACATCAACATCCTCACAAGTGACATCAATACTACACAACTTTTATGTAAACACCTAATTTAATCTCACAGCAACCTGGCTTTCTGTGTGCTAAAGGGACATTGTATGATCACATTGGAGTTTTCAATTTACCTGCCAATAATAATATTATTTTTAATGACTTGTGGAGTTCAGTTTTCTAAAGGTATTATCTAATGATTCTCTGTTCCACTGTTGGGAAATATTCTTATGCATGTGTATCTCACTGCACTTGGAGATAATTATTATTTTATTATAAGACAGATGAAGTTGTGACTCTCCCTTTGAGCCATATAGGATGTCAGTAGCAAGATTCAACCTTTTTTAAATTCTAAATTGATGACTGAAATATCAAAGGGAAACTGTGTGTAGTATTAAACTAGTAGTATATGTCAGGTCAGGGTAACAATTTAAGGTGGTGGGTGGGTATTACTGGAAACTCTAGAAAATTCCACACACCCCCACCCAAAGTTCTGAGGCATTTCTGATACTGCTCTGCTTCTTGGGTCATTTTCCTTACAATGGAACTAGTTAGGTTCAACAAACTCTGACTTTGATCTTAATATATGTCAGCTAAAGATAACCTCGTGTTTTCTTAAGAGCAAAGAAAAACCAAATCAGTCTTCTTTTATTACCTGAAAGCTAATTTCCACAGATATTATTAAAATTTGTCCTCACAGTACTGGTATGGATGCAAAGAGAAAAGGGACTCTCAACCACTGTTGGTGGGAATACCAACTGGTCCAGCCCTTTTGGAAAAAAAATATGGACATTCCTCCAAACTTTTTGATTTTTTTTTTTTTTGCTTTTTGGGTCACACCGGCAATGCTTAGGGATTACTCCTGGATCTGCACTCAGGAATTACTCCTGGCGGTGCTCGAGGGACCATATGGGATGCCAGGGATCAAACCTGGGCCGGCACAGGCAGGCCATGTGCAAGGCAAATGCCCTACCCACTGGACTATTCTCCGGCCCCCCAAACTTTTGATATTGAGCTCTCATTTGACCCAGCAATAACACTCATGGGATTGTACACTGGAGACCCAAAAACACTATCTGCACTTCTATATTCATCACAGCACTATTCACAATAGCCAGAATCTGGAAACAACCCGAATGCCTGAGAACAGAAGACTAGATAAAGAAACTCTGGTACATCTACACAATGGAATACTATGCAGCTGCCCGAAAAAACAAAGTCATAAAATTTGTTGGGGGCTGTTCCCAGCAGCCCCTTGCACAAATGATGGAGACCTGGATCTTGCTGGACTTCAACCCTGCAAAAAAGAGGGAAGTACTTGGGAGAGAACTCTGCCTTGCCACTGCTGCAGAATAAGAGACACCAATGCAACAGGGGTTTCTGGAGAGCAGTTTCCATTTTATTAAGCACAGTCCAAGCCTTTTATATAGTTCCTGGGTAGAGGGGTTACAAGCACAAGTCGTACAGCACCTGCAAACTTCCTGGCCATAGAGTAATAGCGCCTGTAAACTCCTGGGCGATTGCAATAGAATAGCAATTACATATTCCTGTGGTCAGAAGACTAGGCACATTCTGTTTTAGCTTAGAGGCATACCTTCCTGTAAGTACTGATGTTTTCACATGGATGTATTTGGGCTTTATTGACCTAAGAACAGGGCCTACGTCTGGGTCCTGCTTTCAGGGCCTTATGATGGGAAAGTGCCAGGCCCCAAGACTAGCTGTTCAGAGCTCAACAGAAATTTACCTGCAAATGGATGGACATGGAGATGATCATTCTGAGTGAAATTAGTCAGAAGGAAAAGGGCAGATATAGAATGAGTGTGTTCATTAGCGGGATATAAATATATACCAGTGTTCTACTAATTGTGGGAAATGGTAATACCAGACTAGGACTGAGCATTGAATACACACAAAGGGATTTACATGATAATTCCTAATGTCTGTAGGGTAAGCCACAATGTATAATAGAAGGAGAGAGAGAGAGAGAGAGAGAGAGAGAGAGAGAAGTGCCTGCTACAGAGGCAGGCTGGGGGGGGGAGGATAGTGAATTTGGGGACATTGGTGGTGGGAATAGGCTGGTGGAGGTACAGGTGCTGGAACAATATATGACCAAAACCCAATGATGACCATCTTTGTAATTATATATATCTCACGGTGGTATAATAAAAAATGTAAAAAATAAATAAAAATTGTCTTCAATTTTGCTAGTATTAAATGAGCATATGTGTATGTATAAATAACAAAAATGTATAACCTACTATGTGCCTGTGTATATATTCATATATTAGCAGGACATTTTACACCTATATATAATATTTGAGGTTAAAATATTCCCCCAGTGTTAGATATCATTGATTCCATCTTATGGGAATGTCACAAAGAGGGTCCAAAAATGTTCACCTCTAGCCCTTTGGAGGACAGTTCTTCAGTTGACCCCATAATGGATTAGACCTCTCTCAGTAGTGGGGGTGAAGAACCCATCTAGTTTCTTACCTACTGGGTAAGTGAGTGATACTACACAGGAGAGTAGACATTGTGGAATCAAAAGAGAATCCTCTATACTTGTTTGGCATTTCTGTTTGATAAGAAGACTAGAAGGAGGATCAAACCTTCTTACTCATCCTTACTGCTGCGTCTCCAACATCTTCTAGACTATCTCATTGAAAAAAAAAACAGTCAGTAGAAACCGGAGTGAAAAGGCATCATTTGGTAGCTCTAAAACATTCCTAAACATATATGTTTATCTACAAACATATCTAACACATCTAAACATATCTGCTCCTATGCAGATATGAGGTTTGCCCTGCTTCTAGACTCGAGGTCTGCTCTATGGAATGCCCAGGGAGATACTCTCTAAGCTACTATGGTTTCACAATTGGATAGTCTCCAAAGAAGCAGGCAAATGTTGAGCAATACCTCAGGTCAGAAGAATTTATTCTGACCTGATTTATTATTTAATAATAAAGAGTTTATTATTTAATAATAAGAGTTTATTATTATTTGAAATAGAAGAACTTCTATTTCAAAATCTCCAGAATTTTCTGAACTCTCTTAACATGCCCATGGACTCTTTTCCTCATCATGCTCAATGCAACCTCTTCCTTTCTCTCCTCTTTTATTATCTGGTTTGCTTGAACATGGCAGGAATCATGGGGTGGGGTAGGGTGCATTAGTGAAGTCATTTAAAAAACCCAATACCCCAGGCTGGTTTGACTTAAGGGTATAGGCAGGACTAAATTCAAGGCAAAATCATTAAGGAAATTATATATGTTGCTTAAAGCTCTATTCTAGTTCAATGTAGGCATATCATCACTCCTATTGTACAAGTAAGAAATTGGAAGCTTACAGTTAATTAACTTACTAAGCTAGTTTCTAACTGAAGCTTAAAAGTCAATTAACTTGCTAACCTAGGTCTGTGCATATTATAACCCTCCATAGTGAAGCTTTTCAAGGGACTATTTATCACTTTGACTTTGGTAGTGCTTTTTGCCAGAAAGTAAAAAAAATAGCTTTTCTAAAAAATTTCCTCACTTATTGAATAGGGGTAATTCAATTATATATTATCCATCAAGTTTGTAAAGACTGGGATTTGACCTGTTCTTTTTCTTAATCACAAAGGTACCACACATCGTAACTTTTTTAAAGCACTTGATTACAAGTTACTAAAATGTTAAAAGAAAATCATCATTTTTTATGCTATCTAGAAAGACCACACTTGTCAATTAAATCTAGGATTTTCTTCCCTCTAAAATATTCAAAAGGATACTTTTAGGTTATGGTGACTCCTATAGAAGAAAATTTTTTAATATTTTATTATACCACCGTGAGATATACAGTTACAAAGATGTTCATAAGATGTTCATATTTGGGTTTTGGTCATACATTGTTCCAGCACCCATCCCTCCACCAGTCCCCATTTCCCACCACCAATGTCCCCGATTCCCTCCCCTCCCTAGCCTGCCTCTGTGGCAGGTTTCTTAATTTCTTTCTATTTCTCTCTCTCTTTCTCTTTTCCTTCCCTTCCACATTGTGGATTACAATACATACATTAAGAGGTTGTCATGTGTATCTTTTTGCCTGTATTTAATTCTCAGTTCTAGGTAGGTATCAGCACTTTCGACAATTATTAGCACACTGTTCCATTCTCTGTCTTACCTAGCTTCTGACTCCCACATGTTTGTGATCATTTCCACCTTTGACAAGGCCTCCTATTCCATGTTTCGCCTGACCTTGGATATTGGTATCATAATATGTACATATATATGTCATGCAAATAAATGCAGTCATTCTATATCTGTCTCTCTCTTTCTGGCTAATTTCACTCAACATGATCCTCTCCATGTCCATCCATTTGTAGGCAAATTTCATAACTTCATTTTTTTCTGACAGCTGCATAGTATTCCATTGTGTAGATATACCAAAGTTTTTTTTATCTAGTCATCAATTCTCGGACACTCTGGTTGTTTCCAGATTCTGGCTATTGTGAATAATGCTGCTATGAACATAAAAGTAGGGATGGTGTTTCCACTGCGTATTTTTGGCTTTCCAGGGTATATTCCCAGGAGTGGTATGGCTGGGTCAAATGGGAGCTCGATTTCTAGTCTTTGGAGGAATGTCCATATTGTTTTCCTAAAAGGCTGTACCAGCCGGCATTCCCACCAACAATGGATGAGAGTCCCCGCATCCCCACCAGCATTTGTTGTTCTTGCTCTTTAGGATATGTGCCAGTCTCTGTGGTGTGAGATGATATTTCATTGTTGATTTGATTTGCATCTCTCTGATGACTAATGATGATGAGCATTTTTTCATATGTCTTTTGGCCATTTGAACTTAGAAGAAATTTTTTTAGTGTAGTGAAGGCCTAATCCTTTAAAAAATATTTCCAAATTATTCCTAATAGTGAATTATTATTCATGGAATCAGATGTAAATAAAAGAAAATGAGCCTACTTACAAAAGTGTGAGGCTGATCTAAAATAGGTCTCAGAATTGTATTCTCATACAAATATTAACTATCTTAGTCTGAATGTGTCTCAGAAATTGAGATTGTGTAAGCATAAAATACATGTAATTCACTTGCTTTTCAGGATAAAAAGGTAGTTCATAGGTAAATAAATTATGTAATATATTTGACTAATATAATTAGTTCATATTATTTGTGTAGCTTATATGACTATGAAGTGTTTAAATAATAAAAGTCAGTTGTAACTGAGAAGTGAAATTGATAAATCACAAAGGCAAGTGGATTATCTATGAGCGATCAACTATTTGAACACTAAATTTTTTTCCATTTTTAAAAGTAGTAACATATTCTTCTTGAAACTATGAATAATAATTCACTGAAAGAAATGAATATATGGAAGCATCAATAATTAAGCTATTTCCTGCATAATAAGATGCAGATGGAAGTTTACAAGAATCTATTAAGAATAATTATTCTTTTAGTTTGTTGTTTATTTGTTTTGTAACAGTACTCAGCAATGTTCAGGTGTTATTCCTGGCTCTGCATTCAGGAATTAATCCTGAAGGTGCTTGGGTGATCATATGAGATGCAGGGGATTGAACCCGGGTCAACCATATAAGGCAAGTGCCCTACTCAAGAATTGGTATGGCCCAAGAATAGTTCTTTTTTAGGCTTTTGTGCTTCTGTGGGAGTTGGTAGAGTGGGAATGGGAGATAAAAAAAGGGGTGGGGCCAGACCAGCAGTGCTGGAGTTGTGGTGGACAAACAGTGCTGGAACCTCCTCAAACATTCAATGCATGTGTTCTGCCACTTGATCCACAACCCTGACCCTTTAAATAACATGTTTATTGATTTACCATTGGTATATGATAGGATGTAAATTTTGGGAGTCAGCATATTATAGGCACTATGGCATACCGTCGCTGTTCCAGAGTCAGGGACGCTGTCTCGTTTGCCAAGGCATCGAAAATCAGATGGGCCGACATTTAATGCGATTTGGAGATGATCGCTGGACTAGAGCCATTAACGACTGGATCCCACGGGATGTCAAAAGATCACGTAGCCACCCACCTACAAGATGGTCAGACTTCTTAGTCAAGACCCTGAATGAACGATTTGAGACTCTTTGTATTCCTGAAGCAACCAGATGCCATTGGGCTACACTGGCACGTGATAGGGTCAAATGGAAATATTACGGCTCCCACTCGAGCAAATCGATGAATAACGGGATGTCAAGTGATCAAGTGATGGCATACCTACCATCATATTTCCAGAACCATTCCTATCATCAGTTTGATCTCCTCTCTGTCCAACCTTGCTTTTACCCTGGAAGACTATTTGTCTTGTCTAGGAAATTCCTTTCAATGTGCTTTGTTAGTTTTCTTGTTTTGTTTATGTTCCAGATAGGATTAGGCCCATATGTCCATACCCTCAGTAGAACACATGCCTCACTTGTTTACTTATCATATTCACTTCATGTTTTACCTAAGTTGTCCTAGAAGATAAGATCTCATTTTTAGACAATGGGGTGCTATTCCATTGAATATATATACCACAGTTTCTTTTTGCATCTCTTGTTAGATATATTTAGACAGTCACTGCCCCCCCCCTTCATTTTACTTTATGAAAGTACAATGATTTACAGTCATTCATACTTGAATTTTAGACATAACATGTTCTGTCACTGATCCCGCCTCAGGGTTAATCATCCCTCCACCAGTATTTCCAGGTTCCCTCTCCTACCCCCTACCCCCACCTCTGTCTGCCATTTCAAGTTTATTTAAGTTTGGGTCCCATTGTTTCAGTTTTTTGACTCTATGGTTTGGATATTTAGCTGTGGATTTTATTCCTTAACACCATCGATGTATATTGAAGACTGATTCTTAGAGTTCATCATTTATTATTTCTATATAGTGACTATAACAGAAAATTGAACTTTCCAGGACACTATTCATAAAGTGTGACCTTTATCATAAAAAGCAATTTGTATAGAAATAGCTTTAAATATTTACAACTGTCTTAAAACATTTAATATTTTTAAAAGTAAAAGCAGTTATCAGAAAAACTCCCTTTGAACATGATCTCATAAAAACTATATCAAAACCAAAGAGAATCTGGCAGTTGCCATTACCAGTAACACCAGGGAAGAGACTAGCCAGACACACAGCTGCGCTGGCTCCTACCCACGTGGAGCAGCCCATGGAGCAGCCCATGGAGCAGCCCATGGAGCAATGAGACAGCGAAATTGGCTCAGTCCCTGGCCGGGTTCAGCACAGTTCCTAGGGCCAGCAGACCTACAGGCTGTTGTGGCCACACAGGCCAGGCCTGGAGCAGGGATTGGGGCCCCTCCCCCCATCCCTCCACCTCCAGTGACCCAGTGGGCATGGCTACAAGCCCCTCAGTCACCATTACCAGCAACACCAGAGAAGAGACTGGCCAGATGCACAGCTGCAGCAGCGCATGGCCACTTTGCAGTCGCGCACCAGGCTTAGATAATAATCAACTTTAGGGTCAGGTCCTTCCCAGGACCTTGCTCGTATATACATTGTGATGATCATTGTAGTTGCAACAAAATGGGCGGGGATGATGTGGAGTGAGGGGTGGGTGGTGGGCCTTGGTGGTTGTAGGGGCACATTGGTGGTGGGACATTGGTGGTGGGAATGTGGCACTGGTGGAGGTACAGGTGGTGGAACACTGGATGACTGAGACCCAATTATGAACATCTTTGTAATCTTATATCTCACAGTTGTATGATAATAATTTTTTAATCCAAAGATAATCTGGCATACTTTTAACTGAGTCCCATAGGATCTCCTGGTGTGTTCAGGGCCAACAACCAACCCCCACCCCACCCAATGGATGAATGAATGGGATTGCAGATTCATTGGTAATCAGTAGCAATTGCATTCAAGCAAACTAGGCTAATTATTTATTGTTTAACATAAACAATAAACAGATGTAAAGCATTTCCTTCTGGGGACAAACTTCTAGGAGATCCACCTAAGGGTGGAATTCCATCAAGGGGCTATAGCACTTTAAATTCCTTCTAGGAGACCTACCCAAAGGCAGATTACATCTAGGGGCATATTGCTTTCTCATTTCCTTTACCAGTAATATATTTAAACAATCATATTTTAGTCATTTTGTATAAACACAGTAAGAGATGTAGACTTTTATATACACCTTGGATTAAACTTAATATGGTCTCTCTGGAATCATGACAAAGGCTGGCTTTTCCTGGTGATATCTTGCTCATCTGACATCTTGCTCATTTGACATCTGACATATTACCCAGACTATGTCCTCAGGAAAAGTTAGTTTTTCTAACCCATCAGGGTCTTTAATCAGTTACTTGTTTTTGGGTCATGATAGAGCTTGTTCCATGACCTTGAAATTAACTTATACTTCTTATGGCATTTAGCAGTCCCTCGTTGAAGCCAGGGTAGCTTACTCACATCTTTCTCTGTCCATCCAAGTCCCTTGGTGGGACCTACCTTTTGGGGTGTAAAGAACTAAGGTGAATCTAAAGGAAACTAGGCTTGTTAGATAAATATGACAGATGCCCAGGAGTAAATATTCCAGAATCAATAAAATCCTATATTCTAAAAAGCATAGCATTGTCTTCCTCTGACTATACAAAAAGGACATTGCACTAAAATAAAATATGCAAGGGACATAAAGGAAAGAGAAAAGCAGTATTTTACTTACATATACAAAATCCAAAGTCTTCAGAAGGTTTAACTTTATAAGTTACTGTGTCTGATTAGGAGATATTTGTGACTAACAGATTCTGGGAAAAAGGACAAAAAGGAGATGACAAAGGTAAACAGAGGATTGAGTGGGACAGGGTGTGCCCCTAGGAGCACTGGAATGAATGTAAGCCTAAAATGCTAGAATCTATAATCCAACAATTAACAATACTGAATAAAGCAGTGGATTAACAACCTTAGAAGAAATATCCAGTAGAGGAAACAGAAGAGAACTCAGTATAATCCCAAAGTGAAAAATGAATGCTGGAGTGATAACAGCACTTTAAAGGTTTGACTTGCATGTCGCTGACCTGGGTTTGATCCCTGGAATCTCATATGTTTCCCCCTAGCACTGCCAGGAGCAATTTCTGAGGGCCAGGAGTAACCCCTGAATATTGTCAGTGTCACCCCAAAAAAAACAAAAAACCCAAAATAACAAAAAATGAAGCATAAAATGAAGTGTGGAACCAAAGGGTAAGAGGGCCAAAAATAGCTCAGCAGTAGAGCGTATGCCTGGTATGTGTATGAGGTTCAGTCCCAGCATCACAAAAAAAATTAAAAAGCAAATTAAAGGAGGCATATGATAACTGTAGTTAATAGGCACAAGTTTAGAAGGGAGGGTCATAGCAGTAGTTAGCAGTTAGCAAACTAGCAGCAATTAATTAAAGAAAATGGTCATTTGCACAAAACGAAAAGAAAGTCACATTAGAAAATAGATTCTACAAGAAAATTCTAGACATGGAAAATAGTGAATCTGAAATTTAGAAATCCTTTGATGGGTAGAATACACAAGATAGACTTTGTAGACTCAGGAGGCAGGAAGGGCATTTGCTTTGCATGTGGCTGACCTGGGTTCAATCCCCAGCACTCCATAATGGTCCCCTGAGTCACACCTAGAGGGATTCCTGAGCACAGAGTCAGAAGTGAGCCTTCATCACAACTAGACTTGCCCTCCCACCAAAATATAGACTTAATTTGGGCCAACAGAAAATATGCAAGGAACTCAATTTTTTAAAAAAATTTAAAAATGAATGTAAGAACAAACTAAAACTCATAATGAATTTTGAGATGTGATTTGTGAGATATAAGACATTAAAATATCTAACATAAACAGACTGGAGTCCCAAATACAGAGAAACAAAAACAAAATTGGAACAAAATAACAGCATGAAGAAACAATGGGTCAATGCTTTTCAAATGGAATGAAGAATAACCCACAGTCAAGAAATTTTATGAACGCCAAGAAAATTAAACACAAATATAACTTCAGTTCTTATAATTTCTAAAAACAAATCATGAGGAAAATGTGAAAACACAGGGGGAAATGTATTGTTTTTAGAAAAAAATCACTAAGAAATACCACTGAGCAAAACTATGTATTGCTACAGAACTGAAAAATAAAAACAAAATCTGTCAAACAAGACTTTATATAGAGTGAAAATCACTTGATCACTCGGTCACTTGACATCCCGTTATTCGTCAATTTGCTGGAGCAGGTGCCAGTAATGTTGCCATTTGTCCCTGTCATGTGCCAGTGTGGCCCAATAGTATCTGCTTGCTACAGGAATATGAAGAGCCTCAAACCGTTTGTTCAGCATCTTGACAAGGAAGTCTGACCATGTTGTAGGTGGACGGTCACATGATCTTTTGATGTCCTGCAGGATCCAGTCAGTAATGGCTCTAGTCCAGCGGCCATGAGATATAATGTATATAATGTCTTATATCTCACGTCACATTACATGCCCAGCCCATCTGATATCCGGACGCCTTGGCAAATGAGACAGCATCCCTGACTTTGGATCATTGAAGGAGCTTGGAACTTCTGATTCCTTTTCTCACTTGAGTGAGGTGTGACATTCCAAGCATAGCTCTTTCGATTCCTTTTTTCAAAAGAAAAGAGCAGCATTCTCATCCTACTTTCATAGGGCCCAGGTCTCTGCTGCTCTCTTCCTCTTGCAAAACTCAGGTTTTAGGTCATTCATCATGTTTAGTTCTCGACCTAGGTACACATAATTGCTGCATTCAGAGATGTTTGTTGCATTGAGAGTGAATGGAGCATCTGGAACTAGTTCGTTTTTCATGAACATTGTTTTGTTGAGATTCAGCAGTTGACCAACCTTTCCACATTCACGGTTGAAGCCAGCCAGCATTTGTGCCACTTGGCTAATATTTGGTGTTATTAGAATGATGTCATCAGTGAAGTGGAGGTGGTGTAGTTGCCAACCTTCTATCTTCACTCCCATTCCTTCCCATTCTTATTGTCACATGATGTTATTTAGGGTGGCGCTGAAGAGTTTCGGAGAGATGGTATCACCCTGCTGAATCCCTCTTTTGACATCAATGATGACATCCTTATAGAATGATGAGATCCTGGTGGTGAATCCATGATACAGTTCATGAAGGATCTTAATGTATTGGGTTTGAATGTCCTGTTTGGCTAGGGCCTCGATGACCGCTTTGGTCTCCACAGAATCAAAAGCTTTCTTTAAATCAATGAACGTGAGACAGAACAGCATCTTGAACTCTCTACAAACCTCCATGAGCTTGGTTACCGTGTGGATATGGTCGATTGTGCTGAATTCTTTTCAGAAGCCAGCTTACTCGCATGGTTGTCCTTCATCTAATGTTCTGCCAATCCTGTTCAGGATGACTTGAGTGAACAGCTTGTAGATGACGGACAACAGGCAGATGGAGCAATAGCTGCCAATATTGTGGATGTACAGTAGAACTGTCCTGCTGCTGGTTTTCCATTGGGAGGGCACCTTGCATTCAGACAGATAACATGTGAAGAGCTGAGCCAGTGTATTGATGAGTACCAATGGCAGATTCTTCAGGTGTTTGGGTCTAACTTTGTCTGGGTCAGGTGCTGTTTGCTTCTTTACCGACAAAATGGCATGTTGGATTTTAGAAGGGAGAACATTGAGAATGACATATCCATCCTGTGGAATTTGGTATGTGGGCAGATGGACGTGGCTCTCAAAGAGATCTGAGTAGAAGTCATGGATAATCTTCTCCATTGCCTTTCTGGAAGATGTGATAGATCCATCAGGATGTCGAAGGGCAGTCATCTTGGTCTTAAGTTGGCGAAAGACAGGTGGGCATTATGAATGCTTTTCCCAGCTTCTGCTGCGAATCAGCCAGTATTTCTCTTTGAGGCCTTCCTTTATTGCTTCTCTGCACTGCTTTGCAAGCTTGGATGTTAGCTTATGGTCGCCTGAGGCTCGTGTCTTGCCACATTGGCGAATGAGCTCGAGAGTTTTTGAAGACAGGCATCCTTTTGTGGTTTTTTTCTCTCTCGGCATTCTTCGCACAATCATGGAGGTGCTGAACCAGTTGGTTGTATTCTTCATCGATGTCATCAATGATGGTGTCTTCCCATGTTGCCACAGTGGTGCCAAAGAGTTCCCAGTTGATGGTCATTCTGGGAGTTCTCTTATACTTTGCAGCCTTTTCTCCCCATTGTTGAAATAGTAATTTGCATGAAGGAGATGGTGGTCTGATCCTGTTTGGAATTTTGGGGTGACAGCGACATTGGTCAAGGACTTCTAACTATGTCACAGCAATAGCAGGACAAATTGAAGGTGGTGAGCCCCTACGCGTGGCTTCTGTGAGGCAGAAAGGAGAGACATTACTTTTCCCCATATATCTCTGCTGCCCCTGGACCAGCCATAAAGTCTAGGATTGATAACATCTGTGATGAGTGCCTGCAGAGCCTGAACCTCAAGAACCACCAGCCATACGAGGTGACTCCTGAAGCCACACCTGACATCCCCTGGTCTCTCTCTCTCGGCAAAGGAGTTAATCCCCATCACCCAGTTTCTTAGGGCCCTATTGACTCATGCTGGAGTGAGGATTTGCCCTTTGCAGGAAAGGAAAGTCAGTTGTAAGCCTTACCAAGGGTTTACAGGTTTTTGCCCTATCTCACAGAAAGGGAATTGCAGAAGGCAAGCAGTGAAGCAAAAACAGATTTTTAAAAAAAAATTTTTTTTTTACAATACAAAGATATACAATTAAAAAGTTCATATTTGGGTTTTGGTCATACAGGAGAGTTTTGAGAAAGGAGAAGGAGGGAGAGGAAAGTGGAAGGGCCTAAGACACTCAAGAGAGAATGTGGGGGTTCTCCAAAGGCAGAGAGAGCCCTATATACATCCCAGTAGAAAGAATGAAAGTACACATCTCAAGAGGAAAGATCCAGGCGATATGTATGCTCAGGCAAAACATGTGCTCAGCTACATGAGCACAAGTAGCACATGGCTCAGGCAGCCTATGCACCCTTCCTTTGTTCAAGGTTGTCTTTATAAGGTTTTTCCCAAGCTGCCTTCATGTGGAGCTTCTACCTATATAAAAGTCCATTGCAAGCATTTGTTGTCAGGTGGTAGAGTTGGAAATGTCAGTAGTCCTCTTTTAAATTCCTTTCCTGGCCTTTGTTCCTGCTGGAGCTTCCCTCGGAGAGGGCTCCAGCCTTCTCTGGGTCTCTTGGCACCAGGTAAAGTCTTATTGGGCCTTAGTTCCTGTGTCTGAAAGGTGGGCCAAAAAGGCAAGCCTGCTGCTCTCTGTAAGTCAACTTAATGGTACCATGATGGCATTAGTTTCTAGCACCTTCTTGATTCACATGATGCTTTTGCATGTAAAGTTTACAATAGAAGACCTGTCAGAATGCAGTTTGCTTATCAGCCAAAGAGATCAGCTCTACAGAATGGCGCCAGCATAAAGATTCTTGTGTTTCACCAAAGCATATTCTTATCTTCTATGTATCATCAGAAAATATTCATAATATTTTAAGATATGAAAAATAACTCAAAAGAAAGCAATTTTATTAAGGTGTTCTTGGGCACAGGTTTAATTCCAGGGTTTTAAAATTTGAATCTCTACTTCTTATTCTTTGTTTATCTTTAATTTACAACTTTATTAATGTAATGATTTAAAAAAATTCACCAAAGTCCTGGGAATGTGCTATATTTTTATTCTTGTTTATAATGTCAGTTATTCTATCCTTGGGATGATTTATACTGAAGACCTAATTATCTCAGAATTCTGTGACTGAGCTCTTGGATTTTGTATTTTAAGATATGAAAATTGCTCTTCCAACTATGCTGTCTCTTATTTATTTTTTAAAGCAAAAAAAAACAAGAAACAAAATAATGTTCACTAGTGAGTGGGTGGGAAGACAGAGGAATGGATCATAGATATGACTTGCGTGTGGTACAAAGTCCACTTAACTCCTGGAGCCACGTGACTCGGAGCATTGCCAGGTGTGGCTCTGAGCATACTATGTTGTGCAGCACTGCTATGTTGAGCAGTATCTGAGCACTGCTATGGTGAGCAGTACCACATCACTGACCTGAGCATTAAACTATCAACTTGTACTGCCACACCAGGTGGACATCATTATTGGGATTGACCTTGGGTCTCCAAGCATCACTGGGGAGGCCCCTATTCAGAGAATATCTACTGATGATGTGCTCCTGTTAATGTAGGCGGACAGACAGGAAAGGGTCCCTATGACAATGGACCTATGACAATTCCTTAGGAATAGTAAAACCACCTATCCCTTAGCAACAGACTTACTGTGGTAGAAGCCCCATGTGGGGGCAGCTTGAGAAAAAAAACCTATAAAAACCAGCTTGAACAAAAGCAGCTCAGGCATATACTGTCTGAGCCCATGTGCTGTTTGTGCCCTCGTGGCAGAGCACATGTGGCACCCAAGCACATGCGGTGCCTGCATCTTCTCTCTTGAGATGTGTACTCTCGTTCCCACTCTCTCCTCCTTTCCCTTCCTCAAAACTTTCTAAAGAAAATCTGTTTTTACTTCATTGCTGCTTCCTCATGAACTTCTTCCCCAGAGAGGCAAAACCAAGAACGGTATAGCCTAGCCTTCCCAGGGGTCCTGGAGAAGCAGAGGCAGATGGGGAGAAAGTGACCATCTTTCTGCTCCTCACCTCGTATAAGCCACCCATAGGGGCCTGCCTATATCAGTGTTAAATGCTCCATTTTCTTCGCAGTACATGTTTTGTCAAAGTGTTGGATAAACAATGGTATTTCCTTAAGAGGGTCAACCTAGAGTCTGGTTTGGGTGAAGGACTCCTAAGTGTGTCTATAGGGTGGGATGGTGTGGCTGCTTTCACAAAGAAGGAACTTGAAGTGCTTTCTAAGCAAACAGAGAAGGGGATTCTGAGAACAGTTATTCTACCTATTTTCACATTTGCTGGAAGATTTTAAGACTTGAAAGACAAGCAGAGTAGCCAATGATCCTCTTCAATGACCTTATCTAGCTTTCTGGGGAGGCTTTCTAGAGAGACTCAGAACTTAACTTTATTTAGAGTTTCTGATTCAAATTCTTTTCCTGCTTTCTTTGTCCCTCTAAAAAATAGTCTTGAGGGAATGATTAAGAGTTGGGAAGATTCACAATCCCTGTTTGATTAGTAAGATGAAAAGGGGCCTCTAGGCCAGAGGAAGCAGCAGTTGTGGGTTTGCATAAGGATAAAGAAAAATGTCTTCCAGATCTCCTTGCCCCCTTTCCACAGGCTCCCACTAACTCCTGAACAACCTGAAGAGAGTAAGCTGTCAAGAGCACCCCAACGCATGTCAAAGCAGAGGATTCTCTCTGCCTCTGACAAACATGCCTGGAACCCGGATGCTTCAAATTTCATAACCTGTGCTTTTCCCAGAGTAGGGGCAGCCAGCCAAGAGCTAGCCACACGCCAAATTGAAAAACACACACCAGTGGCTCAGCCATGTGCCAGAGTTCCAGATCTTTCAAAGGATCCGAGTCCTCTTCAAGGCAATAGCGCCACCTATAGAGCAATACTTGCGTATGGGAGGGCGTGGAGCTGAGTAATGACATGTGCTTGAAATAGTAAGAGGAATTGGCAAATTGGCATTCCTTTCATGGGACAGCTCTAAATTTTTCACTACCATAACTCTATTTTAAAATATAAAAAGGGTGACACAAAAGTGAGATAAAGGAAATAATAAATTCCAAATGAAAAACAGAAGGCAATCTGTGTGCATAGATCCTAAGTGAGCTAGGCTAGGAGGCTGCCATCTGTGGAGGTGCCTCTAGATTCCTCATCTTCCAAACTGCGGGAGAGAAAGCAGCTTCCGGCCGGACCTGTTGAAATGAAGCTCTGCAAATGCTGCTGAGAGCCTGCTTCTCTGGGCTTCACCACTAAGGCTGGAGTTGTTCACAGGTTGCCGATGAACCTCCTCTTCCATAGACTGATCAGAGGGGTTCTTTCCCTGAACCTAAATCACATTGATGTTGGTGGGTGCCCACCAGTGGCTTGTGTGAGACCAGGAGGAGAGAGACAGTTATTTTCTTCCTAGCTGCCTCTGCCGACCAGGGACATGCTGGGATGTCTTGGGCTTACTCAGGCAGGCCTTGCAGGTTTTTGTCTTTGCCTCTCTGAAGAACTTCAGAAGGAGATCAGAAGTGAAGTGAAAGTAGATTTTATTTGGAGGGAAGGAGGAGAGAAAGAGGGAGGGGACACATCTAGAGAAGGGAGATGCTGGCAACACATGTGCTCAGGTACCACATATGCTCGGCCACATGGGCATGATGTGGGCCCCATGAGTGGCTTATGTGAGGCAGGAAGGGACGAGAGATGGTCAGTTCTCACCAGCCACCTCTGCTGCCTGGGACCCACTAGGCAGGCTAAGGACTGATAAAGTCTGTGATGAGACCCTGCACGGCATGGGCCTGAGCCCCACCAGCCCCACGAGGTGGCCGTCAAGCCACACCTGATGTCCACTTGATCTCTAGGCACTGGAGCTGACCCCCCACCACGCAAAATTTCTCAGGGAGCCATAGACTCAGGCTGGAGCGAGGAATTGCTCTTTGAAGGAAAGGAAAGTCAGTCCTAGACCTTACCCAGAGTTTCCTTAGGATTCTTGTCTTCCTCGCAGAAAAAGAATTTTCAGGAGTAGATAAGGCAGTGAAGTAAAACAGATTTCACTGTGGAGGTTTTAGGAATGGGAAGAAGGAGGGAAAGAGAGAGAGAGTAAGAGGAGAGAGAGTACACATCTCAAGAGGGGAGATGCGGGCAACACACGTGCTCAGGCACCACATGTTCTCGGCCAAGGGGCTCAAGCAGCACATAGGTTCAGGCAGCATATGCACCCGGTCCTTTGGTCAGGATGGTTTTATAGGTTTCTTTCCAAACTATTTCCATATGGGGCTTCAACCTAGATTAAAGACCATTGCTAGGGCCCTTGCCAAAAGGAATAGATTTTGGGGAGTAGTCTTCTTTGAAAATCTCCTTTTCTTGACCTCTGTTCCTGCTGTATCTTCAGTCCTGGAATGTGGACCAATTAAGGACTGGGCAGAGACAGGTTGATCCAGCTTCCTCAAGGTCTATTGAGAGTTAAGGTCTTATCAAGTCTTGGTTCCTGGTTTTAAAAGGTGACTGCATAGCCTTAGGGGTAAAGTTCCATTGCCATGGGGACCCCCTGTCTGTCTGCCTACATCAGGCACAAGCAGTACATGGAATCCAGGAGCATATGCCTGAGCTTCCTTTTTCAAGGTGGCTTTTTTAGGGGTTTTTCTCAAGCTGCCCCCACATGGGGCTTCTACCTAGGTAAGAGTCCCTTGCTTAAGTGCTGTTGAGGGGACATTGTGGGACTGGTGAGTGGGAGTCTTTAAATTTCCTTTCCTGTCCTTTGTTCCTGTTGAAGTTTCTCTGGAAAGGGGCACCATCCTTCCTAGGGTCTCATGGTGCCGGGTGAAGGTCTCACCGGGCCTTAGTTCCTGTGCTCAAATTCTGATCACCTTAGGGCTAGATGGTTTTACTACTCCTTCAGAGTTCCATTACCACAGAGGCCTTTTCCTGTCTGCCTCCCTCTTACTCTATTATGGAGTAGGGGGAGTAGATGACTGTGGGCATGAGGCAAGAGCCTGGGGTCCTGAGCTGCAGCCCCTACAGGGAACCAAATGCACCCATGGCTCTACTGCTCCCCAGCAACAGGAAAGCCTCCTGTCAAGCTTTACAGTCTTAAATGGAACCACAATGCCCAGTCTGAAGGTGGGAAGAAAAGCATGATCTGTTCCTAGGTTTGTGGTTGGCTGAGCCTGACCTCCACAGGTGTTTGGGATATTCTATACATTGCATGAACAGAAAACTATGTGTCAAAACTGGATAATGTTTCTGGAAATAATGAATTTCTTTTATGCCACAAACCACTGAAACTCATTCAAGGAGAAATAAAAAATTAAATAGGCATATAAGAGGTTGAATAATAGGTTAATTCAGCTCTCAACATTATGGGGTGACCAGGATTATTGAGGGGTAGAAGATAGACCAGACAGTTTCATCCAAACCAGAAGGATGATAACTCTTCTCCCCAAGGGACAGCCCCACTCTGGAAACTCCCTGACAGGGCACACGCCAATGCCTGGATTTCCTGGCTAAGCTGCCTGGATATTACAGGCCAGAATTGCTAATACTTTAAGAGGAATCTGAGCTCACAGGATGAATGAATGGTGATCTGAAGAGCACAGCTGCTATACAGTGAAGAAGACAGATTAGTGTAGTCATGCAAGATAGAGGCAGTGACGAGATCAAGAACTTAAAAAGAAGCCTAATATCCTTCAAGAAATATTATGATTCCAGTGATGCAAAGAGGAAACAGTTACACAGAAAACAAATGGACATACTCATTATGAAAATCATAAAAATTTGTCGTAGCAATATTCTAAAACTTGGAATCTAAAGGCAAAGGGGGTTGTAAAAACTGTATACATATATATTTTAGTTATATTAAAAGCATATAAGGGGGTCACATATAATAAATATAAGGGGGGTCACATCAGCATTATTTATAGTTTATCCCTGGCTCTGCACTGAGGGATCACTCCTGGCAGGCTTAGAGATCAACATGTGAATCAATATGAGAATGAGGGCCAGAGTGATAGCCCAGCAGGTAGGGCATTTGCCTTGCATGTGGCCGGCCCATGCTGGCCCGGGTTCGATTCCCGGCATCCCATATGGTCCCCTGAGCACCGCCAGGATTAATTCCTGAGTGCAGAGCCAGGAGAAACCCCTGAGCGTTGCCGAAAGTGTGACCCAAAAAGCATACACACACACACACACACACACACACACATATATATATATATATACACACATATATATATATATATATATATATATATATATATATATATATATATGAATTTGGTCCCAAAGTGTACCAGATAAGTCCCTACCTGCTGTTCTATTGCTTCAGTCCCAACATCCATTTCTACAGCATACTTTATTCCCGCCCCTCTTTGCCCTCCTCCCTCCCTCTCTTCTCTTTCTCTCTCTCTGCCCCTTTTCTCCTCTTTTTTCACCTATTCCCTCTCTTCTTTCTCCCTAACCTTCTTTTCTCCCGTTTAGCCTCTGAGGTGGAGGGATGCCCTGATTCTGGCATCCCTGCTTAGGGTTAAGTGGCATTGCACTAACCCTTCATTGTTTTTCTCTTTTGCATCCTGCTCACTCCTTTTAAATGGTTCCCTCATTAAATAAATTACTCAATTTGAGTATCTAACTGTCTTCACATAGCACTCTGATTTGTGAATCTCCCTTAAGAGTTTTGCCATAAAGCCTAGTTTGGAAAACACTTTGGCAAGAAGTTTTATAGAGGTTCCTATTAAGTTGTTAAAAAATGGGGGGGTTCTTATTTTAAATTTATTTTCAGTTTCTGTAATTTATTTTTAATTCCCTGAGTGTTATTTGTGTCTGTGTTCCTTTTTGCTACGAAGTTGGTAGGCTTGCTATATAGTATAAAAACAATATCTTAAATGTCTGTGCAAATCCAAGCTAACCTCTTTTGTAGATGGTCATCAATTCATTCTTCTCATTTTTTCTTTCTTTCTTTTCTTTTTCCTTTCTTGGCTTTTGGATCAAATCCAGCAATGCTCAGGGTAATTACTTGTAAACACTCAGGAATTACTCCTGGCAGTGCTTGGGGGATCACTCTCCAGAGGTGCTGGAGAATGAACCTAAGTGAATCACATGCAAAGCAAATGTCCTACCTGCTATACTATTGCCCTGGCCCCCTATTCTCCCCATATCACTCTTTTATCCCTCATTTTCTAATGCTCAGAGCAGCAAAATTATACCATACCTGTAGAATTCTGCTGAAGAGAGCACAAGTTCCATCTCCTACTGTATTCTATTCTGGGAGTGCTGGGATGGAACTCAGGACATGTGCCCTCAGCCACTGTGCCCATGCTCAGCATGCTGGGGATGAATCTGTGCCTTTTACTTTTCTTTGCTTCCCACTTAGGATGTTTGCAACCAACACCTGGTTTTCACCTTCAAGAAATGTGTTGAGGGACCAGAGAGATGGACACAGAGTAAGGCACTGACTTTGCATGTAGCCAACCCTGGTTCAGGTTCCAGCACCACAGGGCCCTTTGAGCATCTCCTGTGTGGTCCTGAATATTGCCAGGTGTGGCTTGGCTGTTTCCTGGATCTATAGAGCTCTGGCAGGATCACATTCTGATACCCTCACATTGAACTACAGGCCTACTTGGCCAAGAATCTCTGGGAGTGACCCCTCAGATCCCCCAAGCAGTGTTTGGGAGGTCCAGTGCAAGGAAAAAACAGTGAAAGTTCTCACCCACTGTGACCCCTTTTCTCATTTCTTCATTGTGGTGGGCTTTTCCTTTTTGTTGCTCCTTTATTATCCTCCTGGTAGGATCTCTGGAGGAGAGCAAAATATGTTTACAGTTTGCCATCTTAAACAATAAATGATTCCTTAATTACTTTTGATCTTGCTCAGATGGTGGAGTTTAGACAACTGTTACAGACCCCCTGCAGAGAAGAGATATAATTGTAGGTTTCTCAGATGATCTTTTTCCTTTAAAAATGCTTTTGCCAGTTCATTAAATATTGATTTCAAAAGTGTTTTTTATTTTTAATATCTAGCTTTTCTGAAACTAATACACTTTTGTAAATAGAGCAGCGTCCACCAAGAAACGTGGCATCTGAGTAACAGACAGTTCATTAACATCTGTGCTTTTAATTCTGATCATTTACATAGGGCCATCTTTATGTCATTTTATTTTCTTTTCTGGGTTTTTATTCTGTTCTTTTAAAAGCTTTATCATAATCTTTGTTGTGGAAAAATAAAATTTGGGTGAGCTGGAAGAAGAAAGATCTGAGAGCTGAGCCAGGAAATATGTAACTCAAAGCTTAACTTTAAACAGTAAGGCTGTAATTGGTTTGCCTTAAGGGTGAATGTGGATTCACCCTATTTTGATCATGTTCTTCCCCCTCTTCTCTCATTTACCAGCTGACCCATTCAGATTCCTCTGAGTCACTATTGAAAGGATTTTCTTCATATTAAAATGGAGAGTATCTAGGTTTGACACGTAGTGGGGGCTTGGAATGTATTTGCGGGATCACTGAAGAACATATTGCTAGGCTACACTTTGTGACAGGTTGGTCTCGTTTTGAGCATTTTTAAGAACTTGTGCACCTTATAAAACTTACATTTATTACTTTTGAACAGTAGCTGCTTTTCCCCCTCTACTTTTAGCTGAGACTTTTCCGGTGCCCTATTGAAAGAGCCTGCTAGTTTTAGCAATAATAGAATGAAATGGCTTCCCCTTAAATTTTAGGGGCAACAAAGCAGAAAACCATATTAAAGCTACTTTGGTGAGCAATAAAAATAAAAACTATTATGAAGTGACAAAGGAATTTTATTTTTTACAGAGTAAAAGGGTCTCTAAGAGGTCAGTCTAAGTATGGGGAGGAATTTTTTCTAATGGGTCCTTATCACATTTTGTTGGCATGAATTTGTCTGATGCACACGCAATCAACATTCTTGAAAATACAGATCCCAGGGCTGGATAGATAGTCCAGTGGGTAGGGCGTTTGCCTTGCACACTGCTGACCCAGGTTCAATCCCCAGCATCCCATATGGTCCCCTGAGCACCGCCAAGAGTAATTCTTGAGTGCAGAGCCAGGAGTAGCCCCTGAACATCGCCGGGTATGACCCAAAAAAGCAAACAAAATTAAAAAAAAGAAAGAAAAAAAGAAAAAACAGATCCAGTGGCTATAATAATTTATTTCTTCCCCTTCCCTCTCTGTAAGTGCTCTACTTTTTTTTTTAAGTGAATGCTTCTATGGCTAAGCAACAATGCAACTTACCTCAAACACTGTATTAAATATACATAAAGACTACCTTTTAATAATGCTTAAAATAAACATTTCAGTATAACCAACTAGATCCTCATTTATTTGAATGGGGTAGTAAAATCCCTGAAACAAAGTTCTTTTTAAATTGTTTGGGAAAAAAAATTGAAAGCCAACTTTATCTTTGGGCCAGGGAGATATTTACGTGAAGAGTACACATATGTCAGGTTCTGAACTCCACCTCTCCCACCACACATCCCCACCCCTACCAGAGAGCTCCTCCAGCACCACTTACTGTGTGATCCTAGTTGTCCCCAAGCACCACCAAAGGACAGCATAGTACTGTCAAGCCACCCACAATGTCAAGGAAAGAATCTGTGATAATGACGCTGCTGATCGGCAGCCCCAGCATCACTGGGAAGGTCCATTAAAGAACTGAATGACAACGGAGCTTCATCCTAGTACAGCCGGTAGGGCACTTGCTTTGCACACAGCTGACCCAGGTTTAATCCCTGGTGTTTCATATGGTCACCTAAGTCCACCAAGAGTTAACCCTGAGGGCAGAGCCAGGAGCCCTGAGCAACGCTGGATGTGTCTCATACCCTCTACCTAAAACTGTGTAAAAGAGAAAGGGAACAAAGATGCAGAGCTCTTGGTGCATAACCATATGTAATGAACAAAGGGCCAGACAGTCTGTGTGGGTCTCTACTACATTATCTCCCACTAGTTTCACAAACATTCTACCTCAATTCTTGCAGGTGACTGATGAGTTTTTTATGCCACTTCTTGTCATCCCTGCCTCTGGATCCCACAGAGAAGGGAAAAGGAGATGATATGAAAGGAGGAACAGCCCAGGGCAGAGAGAAACAACGGGACTGAGGTGTGGGTGGGAAACAAAGGGTTAGGGGAGTTGTGGATCTGGCACACACTAAAGAGCAAGAAAGGCCACAACTAGTTCTCTGTGTGTAAACCCAACTTTTGGAGGCTGCTGTGGTGCATCTGTTGGGAGTTAGGGACCAGGCTGCACTCAGAAATTTTTTCTGACCCTAGTAGTAATTTCTCCAGTAGATAAGACCATACTTTTCTTCTAAAATGTTAATTATTAAGCAACGTAATTGGAGTTGAAAGGATAAAAAAATTAGGCTGTAACAACTTTGGTTTTTATAACAGCATTGAGGAAAGAGGAGCAAAAAAGATAAAATTTAAGCTTTTGTTGGTGCTCTGCACATTTTATGATAAATATTTAAAATATTTCTTATCTAAATTTTTTAATAAGCAGTTCAATGCTTAGGCATTTTTAAAACCTGTAATTCTAATGGTCAAATGTTTATTGATCTGTTTTTCTATTCAGTCATTTTGAAGCATGTGTACCTCTAGTTTAAGAAGAGTTCGTGAATCTTTGATGATTAAGTCAGGATAATCAAAATCAATGAGCCTGAATCATTTTCAGTGATTTAATGATGAAATAATCATCACTTTTTTGCTACAGAATAGACAGGGCAGAAGATTAGAGTACAGAAATAATCCACAATGAGTCCATTTCCACACAGAGAAATCATTTGGCTTTTGTTCATTTTCATGTCATGCAGGTATGTGTTTTGTCTACTAGAAAATGTTGCTTCATCTTCGTATTTTATATTACATTAGCACATATGCACAAAGAAGCATTTAAGTCTCAAGAGATCTCTCAATGGTCTGAGTTGTCTCTCTGCATCCCAAGCCTTAAAGTTTACAAATGAAATTTGCTGAACATTCCTGAGCTTCTCTTCCTTTCTGTCACCTGCCTGGAAGAATCATGCTGGATAACCAACACATGGGCTGTGGGCTGTGAGGCTATAGCTGGATCTGGGGCATCTAAGCTGTTGACAGGAAGTGATGTGGCACTAGGATGGGGGGTCAATGGACCATGATGTTTGGAAGTAAGAAGAGAAAAGTAAAAGAGAGGGGTTGAGATTAAAAGGGATTTAGGTAAGGAATATTGGGGGAGTGACCAATTTTCCTGATGGCTATCATAAAATGACATGTCCTTGCAAATGACTCAGTTACTGCACTGCAAAAGTGGAACAGAGTTGTGGCACATTTCTGAAAGGAAAGGAAACCCAAAGATGAGAGCTCTGAGTTGTGAGACACTAAAGTCATGTTTCAGACACTGAGTATGATTTCAGGAACTGAGAAGTTCCCTGCTGTTCAGTCCCACCCATTTCTGGCTGCCACTTCATAAAGATGTTCTGAAGCATTAAGATAGGAAGTGGGGGAGGCTGACCGAGTTTCAGTGACTTGCTGGTGGCCACAGTCATGGTAGCTGATAGAGTTATAAGCAGCTTGGGCCAGGCACCTGCTTCAAAATCTCATCCACCTGTCATTTCCATCTTATGACACATAGAAAAACTTCATTTGCAAGAGACTGTATCACTAAATTTCAATAGGGCACTAACTTGGGCTATAGAGTTCAACTATTAAATGTGTGCAAGAAGATACAGGTTTTGAAAGCGATGTTTTTTCCTCATCCAGTTTGGCAATATACAGAAAGCCACATTATGACTGCAAGCAGATGAAATTTATAATCAAGTGCATTTGTCTCTGCACAAGATGGTTTAAAATTTCATTTTTATGATCTGTCAGAATGGCACATTCATTTTTTTCAAAATGTGTTTTTGTATAGAATTGTCTTCATTTTTGTGAAGAAAAAGTCTGAGGTCTCTTCTTTTTCACTAAGCTAAGATTTTTTTTTAAAAGAACTTGACCTTTGCACAAAATAATTTTCACTCCCGGTTAAGACATGAGTTATGTGACTAATGAAACTGGCATTATAACTAATGCCCACTGCTGCCTAAAGCAGAATTCTCAGACTGTTCAGAATTAAACAGAGTAAGATGTCGCCTGAGATGTTTTTTTCTCCACTGATTGTTCACATAACTTGACTTCAATGGTGCCATCACTGAATGCTTCTCCTTTGGTCTCTTCTACATGATTTTCTCTCCTGGAAAATGCTGCTCTCTTTTGCATCAGAGTCATTCCTGAATTTCCATGCCTTCGGGCTGGAGAGAAGGTTTCTTTCATCAGGCAGTAACAAATTGCAGATAAAAAATTCTTCTTGAAATTTTCATTCATAAATGCATAAACAATAGGATTACAGATAGAATTGGAAAATCCAATTATTTGCACTATAGCAAAAATCATCTTGATGGTGACATCGTCATACTCCTGTTCAAAATTACCTAAAAAAAATGAAAACCAGTACTTTAGAATTCATAGTGTTGGGGCTGGAGAGATAGTACAGCAGGTAGGGCCCTTGCCTAGCATGCAGTTGACCTAGGTTCAATTGCCAGCACCCCCAAGCTCCACTAAGAGTGATCCCTTAGTATAGAGCCAGGAATAAGTCCTGAGCACAGCCAGGTGTGGCCCCCTAAAATCAACAAAAAATAAAATGGAATCCATATTTGTGTTAACAAGCATAAAATAAAATTTTAGCCTCTCATTGGCTATTACTACTCACAAGCAGTTAAGTGACTAAAGGCATAAAAAATTGTCAAGGCTGCTTTGGGGAGAGTAACTGGTGTCAAAGAACGATAATCTAGACTGGATTGATATTATTGCAGGTAGGGAAATTGCCTTGCACATTGTTGACTCAGGTTGGATCCCGGCACTCCTATGATCACCCCGAGGCCAGCTAGAAGTGAATCCTGAACAATAAGAAAGAAAAGAAGGAAGGAGGAAAGAAAGGGAAGAAAAGAGAGAGAGAAGAGAGGGAGGTTTAAAAGGAAAAAGGGAAGGAGGGAGAGAGGGAGGAAAGGCAGTAGTTGCTCAGGTGCAATGGGCAGGGGGTAGTTTCTGTTTGCTTTTTAAGTAAGATTTTCAAGGGAGTGCTACCTTTTTAAGGAGGCAGTAGACCAAATACATTTGGAAATATCTGATTTATACTCAAAGCCACCATCTAGTGTCCAAAATTTATTAATGTACTCAGCATATTTCCATTTAGATCCAAACTTCATGTAGTCTGGATATAGCAGTTACCTTTCACATACTCATCTGTGGACCAGAAACTCAAACACTTGAGAAACGTTAAGTTTTAGATCATCAGATTGCACACAAAAGTCTGAAGGCAGTTCTTGGTGTTATGAAACTCATTAGGTTCAAATCAGAGTTCAAAGCAGGGAGTTTTCAGAGCCTGTTTTACCTCCCAAAGTTTAAATGGCATAGCAAGAAGATAAGGAGTGGGACCAGATTGATAATATAGTGGGTAGAACTTTTGCCTTGCAGACAGCCAACCCAGATTTGATTCCCGGCATCCCATATAGTCCCCCAAGCACTGCCAGGAGTATTTCCTGAGTGCAGAGCCAGGAGTAACCCCTGAACATTGCTGGGTGTAATAGAAGGAAAAGGAGTAGAAGAAGAAAGAGGAAGAGGGAGAAGACGAGAAGAGGGAGAAGAGAAAGAGAAGTGAGAGTGGCCTGGAACTAGAATCGCAGAAGAATTTCTTATCTCCTGTAATTCCTGCAGTTATAGACATTGTGATACCTTATTACCCAACTACCATGTGATGGTCTTTAAAAAAAGGTTTCTAAATAATCATCACAGATTTCATGCCAAATTTTCGGGTACAACCATTATGTGAATCTTTTTTGAAGAAAAAATTGGTGCCATTATTACTTAAAATGGCATTACATTTATTATTATATTGTCTTTGATGCAAGATTAGGAGGCACAGAATATTCATGAATATATGTCAAAACTGAATAGCACAAATAGATACACATCACTTCATTGTGTCAGTTCAGCAAATGTTTTCCAGTATGAAATAAAGAGAACATGTTAGTTGTTATTGATTTGTCCATTACGCTTGAGAGAATTCACTACTGGGAAGTACAAACTTAGAAAATTTAATCTCTGTGTATGAAGATTCTGTGCCAGTCTCCTTGGTTTCTGCTCTGTTTAGCTTTTTAAGCACCATGACAAACAGAATTACACCATGAGAAGATGACAAGAGGAAAGGTTATAAACCACTTTGTGGACTGCAAACAAAACAAAACAAAATCCCCACCAGGGAATGATGATCATGCAGTAAAATGTGGTCTTAAATGCCTGACGCTTGATTACCCCTGTGAATGGCAATATGTTTCAACGGTTTCTCATCTACCCAAGCAGGAAGTGAGTTAGAACTGCCACCAGCACTCACTGTATTCAACCATCATGTGGACGGCATGAAAAGGTGCCCAGCACACAGCAAAGAGAGCTACCACAGTCACCATCATAACGACAGCCCGCTTCTTCTTCCTGGACCAAAAAGGATTCATTGTGTTAGTCACAGTGGCAAGTAAATACAAATTTATTAAAGAAGGTTTGAACCCGGGCCTTTTTTTCAGATGTAAATGAAGTTCAGGATAGGTTTATTTTGGACTGTTTCTCCTCTTTTCCCATTGCTAGTCTCTCATTCCTGTAGGTCTTACCTCATAAATATTCATAGGCTCCTGAATGCAAGGCAACTGGAATTCTGCTACCTGATTGGTCTAAAATATGTCATCTAGTCTTCCCCAGGAGCCAATGGACAGATGCAGAAACTGAAGCCCAGAGAGTATTAAGTATCTTGCCTGATCAAAGGTTAATATGAAATTTAAACTCATGAGGCTGAGGGTATTGCATGCTTCAGTGCTTTAGCTCTTCAATATTATCTATTGGGAAGTACTCACACTTGTGATAAAAACACATCAATTGTTATGAAATATGGGAAGCCCATTGGGTATAATTGAAATTTGATTATATCTTCAAATAATAGGAGTAACCAAAATTCAACCCAATTTTCTCTGTGACTCCTGGAAAGAAGGGCCAACATCTAAAGAGCTCTACCCATTTTCAGAGCACTTTAAGTTTAGTAAGGGTCACGTTGTTATTTTTTGGTCAGCTTAATAGCCTTTCTCATTCAAGAAAGGTGAAGAGAGAAATCAGCAGTATGTCTCATGCTTTGAACAGTTCAGGACCCTGAATGATGGAGGATAATCTCATTTAAGCAAACTAGACACAAGAGGGCGCTATCCACTTAACGAAATGATCCAATCTCAACAGCCAGGCTGACATCCTGTGTAACATAGCTTTTTATTTTACATCACTTTTAAATCCTTATTTTTCTTGTAGTTTAGGCAACACTATTTGCAATAGTGTTAACATCCATGGTTTTTATGTACAGCTCTGACCTGCACCACCACCAAGGCACCAAGACCTACATGTTTTTATTTGTTACCTGTCACTTCTAATTCACCTCTTCCTTCTTCTTAGCTTCCTCCACTGCTCCGAAACTTCACTGTCGCCAAGGCTTAGATAATGTTTTTCCCTTGGTTTTGTTTCTTAAGAGTGATCTGGTACAAAGCATGTGGATTCCAAGCAATAGAGCAGTGAATTGTATGTTGAAGCGTTCTATTAGTGAACACATGACCCAACCAACAATGGCCTCAAGTAAAAGGACATTAACAGTAATAAAGTTAATAGCTGCTCTGGCTTCGTGAATCCTCATGATGTCATACATGTAGTTTAGAATGAGTCTTGGGTGGGAGAGATGTAGCGCATGACGGTAATCCATGGTATCTCCATGCCACGAGGCCAATGCCAAGCAGAGCCCTGTCAGGTGGATCCAGTAATGAAGATAACTAACCCTTTTATATAGGCACAAGAAATTCCTATCTATAACATTTGCTTCCCTCTGATTTTGGAGCTGGTGACCTTGTTCCTACTTCCAGCCATCCAGAAAACCTCAACAGTTTAATGTCAGTCTCTACCTAAAACTGGAATTTCAGGTGATACTTTGACTAGAGTGTGCAGAGACTGAGATCCCAGGTCACTTTTCCTTCCAGCACAACCACGGGGAGGATAAAAATCTTTAAATAAGAGTGACTATTTCCTACAACAAACCTGGCTATTTTAGACATCTCCTTCCCGTGAATTGTTCGAAGCACAGAGCCATCACCCACTCTTTTCTTAATCCACAGTTCATAACCGATTTTACTGTACAAAATGAGCATCAGCATAAGAGGCAGGAGGAAGAGGATGACCAGGATAAAGGTAGTGTAGATTTTCTGGTGCATGGGGCTGGCCCACTCCTCCAAGCAGCAGACGTGTTCTTTTTCATATAAGAAGTCATACTTAATCTTTAAAATAAGAACAATGAGTTAGAAGAACCATAAGTGAGTATTTGAAGAACAGAAAGCAGAGAGGTTCCAGTGTAATACACGGTTTAGATCCTTACTTCATTTCCTTGGGTACATTATATTTTAATGTGATTTTAATTGTTTTTTGAGTAAATTAACATTTCCCACTTCACAGCCTAAATTTTAAAAAGTTTTATGCTTTTTTTTATTTTGGGAGGGGACATCCAGCAGTGCTTTGGGCTTACTCTTGGCTCTGTGCTCAGGGACCACTACTGGCCGGGCTCAGTATTCGGTATTGGGCATTGAACTGGGGTTGGTTAGCTGCAAGGCAAGTGCTTGGACCTCTGTCTTAACCTCTCCAGCCCTCTTTTTCATTTTAAATAAAATTGAGAACTATAGCTGATCATTATTTTAATATATCTTAAGTATTTACACCATAGTCATAACTGGGTGGAATAATACAATGACTAAATGTGCATGAAAAATACTTTGTACTGTAGTATGCCAATTAGTTTAATGTTATATTTTTTCCTCAGATGTTAAAACATTTTTATGGCATTAGATTTCTTCCAGCTCATAATACTGAAAATCCCAATTTGGTATCACTATTTCATATGTGGGCTATTTGTAAAGATAAGGCAGAGCCTGGCAAGCTACCCGTGTTGTATTTGATATGCCAAATACCAGTAATACTTATATTAGGTCATTCCCATGACCTAATATAGTGGTTTGAGGCTCTTTATGTTCCTGGAGCAAGCAGATGCCCTTGGGCTCTACTAGCATGAGACAGGACATAAGGAGATGTTACTGGGGCCCGCTCGAGCAAATTGATGATGAACGGGAAGACAGTGATACTGAAAAAATAACTGGTTGCTTTTAGATTCCGACATGAATGTGAAATTATGAATCAAATTAAATGCCCATCTACTACTGCACAGGCTCATTCAGAAGACTTTGCATTCTATAATCTACAGAAAGACAAGTGTGTCTCTCAATACGATTCTCATCAGGCTGATGACTTCAAATTTATCATCAGTAACAGTAGTAATAGTCAGTGCTAATATGGGGCATAAGAAATACTTAAAGCGTATCCTAAAAGCCATTTCTCTGGATTATAGGAATGAAAGTTAGAGAATGCATCAAGACAACTGGTGCTTCCCAGATAATCCATAGGTCTTACACATTGTTCTTGCTCCATTTCCAGAAAATTGTTTTACTATTCTTCAAAGTCAACAGAGGGTATCCAAAAGCTTTTTGGTGTTCTCATTCACAATGAGAGAATTCAAGTCCAAGTGAGCAGGATATAAAAAGAATAATTTATTTTGATACCATGTAGGCAGAGGCCACGATGGCAATCACTAGAGCAGCCAAATGGCCAAATCATAAAACGTATACTGGATGAGCAGCGTCCATAGGGCTCATGTTGCCCTGGGACAATCAAAGACATCCTGAGAGAGTGCACAGGTAGTTGGATGGAAGTAACAGAGATCCTTCTATTTCAAAATACACATTGCCCGAAAAATTCCACTGCCCCCGAGAATGTCTAAGGTGGAAATATCAGGCTGGGTCTCCATTCCTCTCTCATCATCCCTTTCGCCACTGAGCCAGATCCTCTCTCTTACCCAGCCAAAATCTTGCAGGGTACACAGGACAAGATGGTTCAGATTACTGAGATCAAGAGCCAGAGAAACAATATTAAGGTTTAGACTTTTTCTTTTTTTTTTTGGGTCACACCTGGTAATGCTCAGGGTTACTCCTGGCTCTGCACTCAGGAATTACTCCTGGTGGAGCTCTGGGGGACCATATGGGATGCTGGGGATCGAACCCAGGCCGGCACAGGCCGGCCGCATGCAAGGCAAATACCCTACCCGCTGGGCTATCGCTCAGGCCCCAGGGTTTAGACTTTTACCTTACATGGGAATGATTTTTGCTCAATCTTGGCACCCATGCATTGCCAGGAGTGACCCCTAAGCACACAGGTAGGAATATGTCGTAACATATGCTCACCTCCCAAATTTCTGAGGTCAGTGTATCCTCCTGTCCAAGGTTCCTTACTTACCTTTGTCATGGATTTTGTGATTTTCCATGAATTAAATATATTTTTCATCCAGGGAAAATCTGGGCATTACTAAAGAAGAAATTTTAAGTGTGGGGATGTGGTACAGTGACTTTTTTTATAGTGAAGGGGCAGGAGTGATGGGAAATTGTATCTAACTACCACCTTGCTGCCATTCACTGAAATCTGTCAAAACTGCATCACTCCTGAGAACAGCTCTGCCAAGGGCACAGTGGCAAAGGGGCACACTGGGGAGAAAGAAGGGAGTAAGTGGACTTTTTATCCTCCAGGTGAGAACTTCAGACTCTGTCATCTCACACCTGCTCTCCCAGAACTCGGGAGTGATAGGCAGCTGTCAGGAATGTCTATTCATAGTTATTTAACGTGGAAATTATATACTATTCTCCTGGTAGACAGAAAATCTGATTTGGTCAACTTTACTGACAGTTTTGCCAATTAAATTATATGCCTTTTCTACCAACGAAGCATGGTGTATATTTAAAATGTATTCAGGGTCTATGATAAAAACAAAATAATTTTGTTAAAAATATGACAGAACTTCCTGGGTCCGACAGGTCAAAAATTGGTCTCCCAAGGGGAAGAAGGTTTGGAATGGTCACAGAAATGTCCTACCAGGTTGGGTGTCCTACTAAAAAGGAAGGGTGAAAGGGGCTGACAATAAAGGGGTGTATGTGGATGCAGGGTGCATGGGGTGAAAGGATTTCCTGAACAGCTGGCTTTAAAGGCAAGTACATCTGGAAGCCTTGATGCTATGAGCTTTGAAAAGTCCATAAAAGAAAGCATCAGTCATGCAGGGGGCAGCCATGCTACACTGATGACCGATTCCAGAAGGTTCCTGCTCCCACCAGCTACAAGGAGCCATATGAAGAGGGGTGAGAAAGAGAAATAAACGGCAACAGTGATGGGGTCTTGTCCCCTCCCAGAGGGTACAAATCTAGGCCAGAAACGTAGAAGATGGAGGAAAGGAGTTTGTCTTGTTAGGCACCTCAGTCCTCGGGGCTTACTCCTGGCTCTGTACTCAAGAGTCACTCCTGGTAGGGCTTCAGGGACCAGATGGGATGTTACCTCATAGGCCACATACAAGGCAAGCATCCTACCTGCTGTACTATCACTCTGGTCCCATGGACATGTTTTAGGTGACTGAGGTTTTGGACAGATGAGAAGGTGTCACCGAACATGTGGCCCGACATATCAGGATCAGCTCTGACTTTATTCTTGTGACTGAATGTGGCAGAGGCCATGCCATTGGCTAAATGACTGGGAGAGTCCCTGCCTCCATCTGTTTTAACAAGAGTGGGAGTTATTTAGACCCCACTTCGAAATTCAAATAATGAATTCCCCTTCCCATTGTTGTTTCTGGGGTGAACAGGGTTCGCACACATCTGGTTGGGGTGCTTACAGACTTACTTGTGCTATTTGCACACCTAGTTGTAATACTAGCTATGTGGGGACAGGGTTCCCTTTTGTTACTGTTGCTCACACACACTTCATTGCAACATGCCAGGGATGACACCCTTTGTGGTGGTACCTGGGACCTCAAGTAGGTGTGTTGCTGGATAATACTTGGCATGTGGGGGGACTTACTGGGGTCAAACCCAAGACTTTAGGTCTAAGAGGCAGGAGTTAGACCACTGAGCCACATCCCTGGGTCTCCCTTCCCATGACATTTTTACAGGTAGCAAAGGACAGCATAGATTTAGAACAGAATTTCTTTGTCCCTAGCTCACAGAATTCAGTTCATTCAATGTACTAGTTCCATTAAAATGAAAGCCACTTTCACATATGTGCTTTGTCTAAGGACTCATGTGATATACTGGCCAAAAAGATAGAGGATGCCCAGTAGTATCACATTATTAATTAAAGGAAGCACAGAAGGATTTTAAAGAGACACTTACTGGGCATATCAGCAAGCAACCCCTTTACTATCTTTGAATAGAACCATCTGATCTAGGCTGCCTATGTGTTGACCTATGTCCCAAAGTACTTCATGTTTCCTGAAAAACACATGGGACTCCCTTAACCACAAAGCCAAGGCTGGCTCAAGAGATTTCTCCATACAATGATTTCTCCATGAGGTTCCAAAGGCAATTTGTTGATGAATAGGGCATGGGAAAAAAGTATGTGTGGAATCTGGAGAGGTAAAGAGCACAAGAATAAGGCACATGTCTTGCTTGGGATTGGTCCTTGTTTGATCCCTGAGATCACATGGTACCCCACATTGCTGGACACAGTCCTGGAGGTCCCCAGCATCACCAGGGTAGCCCGTATCATCCCCAGCATCGCAGGACTTGAAAAGTACCACATCCTGAGCCCCCAGCCCAGCTGGTCAAGAATAACCAGGAAGGTCTCCCTTGCAAGGCAACCACCACCCCCACATACACACAAAAGGATTTGACTTAAAAATTGGAGTGACTACCACATTCTTATTTTAATTGCACAGAGGAGAATAGTGGAGTAGGCATCCTCCCAAATAGTGCTCCAGGAGTCCTGGGCCACTCTTGGTGACTCTTCACTGACTGGGCCACATGGGTCAGTCCCAAGGCCCTATGGGGATGCAGAAGGTGAATGCATGTGGGGCTAGGGATCAAACTCAGCATCAGCCCTTGGAGTTGTTTTCCCATTATACTCGAACTAGAACAAGACACATGAGAAAAGCCATGTGCTGCTGGTGGGAAACTGCCAGAAAGAAACCCCTATTAATATTATCCTAAGTCTTAACTGTATAAGATCTAGATTAAAACAACCACATTTCTCCACGTGAATTATTGCATTCCATGTGAAAAAGCTTCATAAGAGAGAGGGGACATCAGCTCAGCTGATCTACCTCCAGGCGTTGCACGTGCCACATGGGCGAGCCCACGATGACTGCCACCAGCCAGACCACACCTGTGAAACATGAGAACCATCAGAACACAGCTTAGCTCCGCCATACCCTCCTGTGCTTACGTACTTACCGTTAGTCCTCCCCAGAGAGCCACACTGCCCCCCTGCACTGAAGCAGCTCACAGGCCCACCTAAGCAGCCTCCCTTCCCTCGCCACACCCCTCACCACTGCTGCTTGAACAATCATCCTGAATTATGTATAAGTGTTGAAAACTTTTCATGAGGGTCCCATTCCTGGATGATCCAAAAATCCATTTAACATGGTCCATAAGGGTCCCTCCAATCTCACATGCTTCTCCATGCTCCTAGACATTTATTTAGAGGCCATGCCCTTCCCATCTAAGTCCCTTACTGAGTTCTCTACCAGCTGGCTTCAGTGTCCGTTTCCCCAGAATGCATTACAGTGCCCACATCCCAGAATGCATTGGGTCACTCAGTGCCTGCAGGTTGCCAGCCACCCATGCCCAACATCTGTGAGCTCGTCTTCAGGCAGTTGACTCAAAATTTCCCTGGGGAAACTTTGAAGGCCACAGTCATTGAAAGAGACGCCTCCACTAATTGCTTGTTTCTAACTGACCTCTAGCCTGGATTGCCCTTTACTCATGTCCTCTCTACTTCCTGAGCCTACCCCACCCCCAACATACACATCTCCCCACCCCAGCCCTGCATGTTTATTTTGTGTCCCTGAGTAAGATTTCAAGGAAAACTCCCTGTGCGCAGTAGGGCTTGTTTATGGGCTAGATGAGTAATTTAAATGACTGATAGCCCTCTATAATTTATTTTTTAAAACTGAGAGTATATAGTCTGAAGCATCATGAAAGGGTTCATCTGATCTTCCTCATAAATCAAGTATTTATTAGAAACTCTTTTCTTTTTTATTAAACAACCTTATTTTATTTTATTTTATTTTATTTTATTGCTTTATGGGTTATACCTGGCAATGCTCAGGGTTTACTCCTGGTTCTTTGCTCAGGGAAATACTCCTGGCAGAGCTCAGGGAACCACAAGGGATGCTGAGATTGACCCGGCTGCACATGCAAGCAAACGCCCTATCTGCTGTGATATCGCCTCCAGTTCACAGTACTCTTTTGAGTTCTTTTAATTTCATGAGTTTGGGGAAGAGAATTTCTTTAATTAATGATTTGTCTTGGGAAGGATCAAAAGAACATCTGAACAGAATAGGTCAGACCTGAGAACACCAACACATATTAAGAATATCTCAAAATTTTAGACTCTGCTAGTTCTGGCTATTTGTGAGGAACCATTAATAAACAGAATATTGTCTTGAATTTCCAGGGATTTGGCCTCACTTAAGTCCTAATTGAGGTTTATTATAGAGCAGCTTATAAATCAGTGTTGTCTGCAGAAAGTCATTATGATTCAGTGATTCATCCCCTTCATCTGTTTTATCTCCTTAATCTTCTCTAATCCCTTATCTTATTATGTTTCCTTATGTTCAATCATTTTGCCCATCTTTAGTACAATTTATGGAGGGATGGAGTCCAACAGGCTTAGTTCACTGCCAGTTTTGGGATTCATTGCCTGCTCTGAGAAAGGGGAAGCCAGTGGACATTACTAATCTGTGACCTCTCTGGACAGGAAATAGGCAAGTCTCAGCTGGCTGAGGCCTGGAGGCAAGGCGGTCTCAGCCAGAGGGGAGGTAAAGGGCAGAGGCAAACACAGTTGGAAAAAGCCCCAAGCAATAAATCTACCTGACCAAAATTTTCTACTTGCCTTTGGCAGTTTTTTGAAAACAGGGATTGAATACACTGCCTGTTCCCAACTTTGTTTTAAGCTGTTTATACTCTCTCCCGTTTCCTAAAGCCACCCTCCTCCCTGTATCACCCAGCTGTAGTGCAGCGAGCGCACACACACACACACTCTCTCTCTCTCTCTCTTTCTCTCTCTCTCTCTCTCTCTCTCTCTCTCAAATACTCCGTGCTCCAAGGTTCTAATTTTGAAGGATGCCAATTATTAAAAGCCAAAATGATGTTTGAATTATTTGCAGGGAGGACGTGATACATAAATTTGATACTAACAAAAAGAATGAAAAAAAATTGTCCCTATTGATTTATCGATTCATCTAGACTATTTCAAAGGAGCTGGTCATTGCATAGCTCCATGGGTCATTAGGAAATTTTGCTATCTCTCCAGGCACTACAATTACAGAAGAAATAAAGATTTCTTCATTTATCTCAAGGGAGATATTAGTGAAAATTGCTCTCTTGGATGATGACATTAATTGCTTCCTAGTCCGCTGATTATTTAGCTCTAATACCTTGAAACCACTGAGATACATATCAGCTTATAAATGGCTCAGTAGAAAAATTCTCACTTTTCAATGGGGTGTCTCTGGGACCCATGATTTCCGTGGAACATCAAGAGGTACATACTCAGTGCTGACAAGGATCAGCTGAAGTGAGCATGTCAGGGACTCTAAGAGTTTGAAAGTTCTGAGTGGATGGATGGGTCTTTGATAATAGGTATCTGGCACCGAACTCAGCTTTCTCTTGGAGCCTTGGATGTTCTGCAGAAGGGATACCAACACCGGAGCCACTTACCAGTCTTCCCTCCACTTCTCCCAACTTCTCTTTCCTGATTTGTCTCAAAATCTGCCTGGGCTCCACAGGGCGCCTCACCTTAGAGACTTCTTATTGCAGGATGGGAGTTGACTAATGAGTTCTGAACCTCCTGGAAGTCATAGATTAGCTATCTTAGGTGAGTGGAAGTCAAGACTTCAACTGAAAAAAAATCTATGGGATGTACATCTACACAATGAAACACTAGACAGCTGTCAGGAAAAACAAAGTCATGAAATTTGCCACAAATGAATGGACATGGAGATTATCATGCTGAGTGTAATTAGTCAGAAGTAAAAGGACAGATATAGAATAACTGCATTTGTTTGTGGAATATAAATACATACCAGTGTTTTACTAATTGTTGGAAATGGTAACACCAGACTATAACTGAGCATTGAATGGAGGCAAAGGAATATACATGATAAACCTTAGAGAGAAAGAGAGGAAACTGGGGTACCTGCTATTAAGGCGGGTGGGGGACGGGAGGGGAGGGGTACATTGGTGGTGGAAATGGGGCACTGGTGGAGGGATGGGTGCTGGAATACTGTATTACCAAGAACCAATTATGAACACCTTTGTAATTGTATGTTTCACGGTGGTATAATAAAAAAAATTTAAAAAAAAAGTATCTAGGGAAAGCTACAATATGTAATGAAGCAGGGGAGGGGTAAAGTGCCTGCCATAGAGGCAGGCTGGGGGAGGAGCGAGGAAATCCCGGCAACGTTGGTACATTGGTGGTTGGAAGTGGGTACTGGTGGAGGGATGGGTGCTGGAATACTGTATTACTGAAACCCAATCATGAATATTTTTGTAATTGTATATCTCACAATGGTATGATAAAGTAAAATTAAACAATAAAAATAAATTTAAAAACTCATGAGAAATGGGAGTTTTCCAGGGCAGGGCAAGGTCTAAAGAGGGGCCAGAGAGAGGGTGAAGGTACTTTGAGAGGCCTGAAACCCTCAATACCTGCCTACTTTTTCCAACAGGAAGCTTTTGTCGGTGCAAATATGGTTGACTTGGAAGAAATTCTCTGTGTTCTATGGGTCAGAATGGTATTGCCTCACCAAGCAAGCTGAAGGCCCTGCGCTGGGTGTATTGCCACTTCATCTTGAATGGGTGCACCAGCCCCTGGTGCCTCTCCACAGCAATGCAGGTCAGCGTGAGGATCTCAGTCACGACGGCAGTGGACTGGACAAGGGCACCATCTTGCAGATGAAGGCACCTGCAATAAGGCAACAGGGTGAGTTAGATAGCAGCGAGAATGGAAGCTGGTTGTGTATCTTTGTTTATTTTTAATTAAACATTTTATTATACCACTGTGAGATATAAAATTACAACGTTGTTCATGTTTGGAGGTTTCTGTCACATAGTGTTCCAGCACCCACCCTCCACCAGAGCCCCATTTCCAAACACCAATGTCCCCAATTCCCTCCCCCTCCCATAGCCTGCCTAAATGGCAGGTTCTTTATCTCTTTTCTCTCTCCCTCTCTCTTTTCCTTCTCTTACACATTGTGGGTTTCACTAAATACACTTAGAGGCCATCATGTGCATTTTTTTGCCTGTATTTACTGCTCAGTTCTAGGTTGGTATTAGCCCTTTCGACATTATTCACACATGTTCCCTTCTCTGTCTTACCTAACCTCTGACTCCCACACGCTTTGTGGTAATTTCCACTTTTGGTAAAGCCACCTGATATATTTAATCATGCAAATAAATTCAGTCATTCTATATCTCTCTCTTTCCCTCTGACTAATTTCACTCAACATGATCCTCTCCATGTCCATACATTTATAGGCAAATTTCATAACTTCATTTTTCCTAACAGCTGCATAGTATTCCATTGTGTAGATGTACCACAGTTTCTTTTATCCAGTCATCAGTTCTTGGGCATACTGGTTGTTTCCAGATTCTGTCTATTGTGAATAGTGCTGCTATGAAAATAAAAGTGCGGATTTTGTGTTTTTGGCTTCCCAGGGTATATTCCCAGGAGTGGTATGGCTGGGTCAAAAGGGAGCTCAATTTCTAGTCTTTGGAGGAATGTCCATATTGTTTTCCAGAAAGGTTGAACAAGTCGACATTCCCACCAACAATGTATGAGAGTCCCCTTTTCCTCGCATCCACGCCAGCACTTGTTGCTTTTACCCAATTGGATATGGGCCAGTCTCTGTGGTGTGAGGTGATATCTCATTGTTTTGATTTGCATCTCTCTGATGATTACTTATGATGAGCATTTTTTCATATGCCTTCTGCCATTCGATTTTCTTCCTTGTCAAAGTTTCTATTCATGTCTTCTCCCCATTTTTTTAATGGGGTTGACTGTTTTCTTCTTATACAGTTGTACCGGTGCCTGATATATCCTGGATATTAACCCCTTATCAGATGGGTATTGGGTGAATATGCTTTCCCATTCTGTGGACTTTCTATCTTGGTCACTGTTTCTTTCGAGGTGCAGAAATTTCTTTAGTTGCATTTAGTCCCATATGTTTATCTTTTCTTTTAGTTGCTTTGTTAATGGTGTTTCACCTTTGAAGATGTCTTTAGCGTCAATGTCGTGGAGGGTTTTTCCTATATTTTCTTCAACGTACTTTATGGATTCAGGTCTGATATTGAGATCTTTAATCCATGTTGATCTGATTTTTGTGCAAGGTGTTAGACACAGGTCCAAATTCATTTTTTACATGTAGCTGCCCAGTTTTCCCAACACCACTTGTTGAAGAGGCTTTCCCTACTCCAGTTTGGACTCTTTGCATCTTTATCAAAAATTAACTGATCATGTCTTTGAGGGTGGGTGTCAGGATACTCAATTCTATTCCATAGGTCACCAGGTCTGTTTTTATTCCGATACCATGCTATTTTAATTACTACTGCTTTGTAGTACAGTTTGAGGTTGGGAAAGGAGATGCCTCCCATCTTCTTTTTTCCCAAGGATTGCTTTAGCTATCCGTGGGGGTTTATTGTTCCATATGAATTTCAGGAGTGTTTGGTCAATTTCTTTAAAGAATGTCATGGGTATACTTATAGGTACTGCACTGAATCTGTACAAAGCTCTAGGAGTATTACCATTTTGACAATGTTAATTCTCCCCATCCATGAGCAGGGAATGTGCTTCCATTTCCTTGTGTCCTCTTTTATTTCTTGAAGCAGTGTCTTGTAGTTCTCTTTGTATAGGTCCTTTACACACTTGGTTAAGCTTATTCCTAAGTATTTGATTTTCTGTGACACAATTGTAAATGGAATCGGTTTCTTAATATCCCTTTCTTCTCTTTCGATGTTTGTATATAGGAAATCCACTGACTTTTGGGTATTGATTTTGTACCCTGCCACACTACTATACATATCTATTGTTTCTAAGAGTTATAGGGTCCAGAGTTTAGGGTTCTCTAGGTATAATATCATGTCATCTGCAAATAATGATAGCTTGATTTCTTCCTTGCCTATCTGGGTGCCCTTAATGTCCTTTTCTTCTATGATTGCTATGGCGAGTACTTCCAGTACTATATTGAATAAAAAGAGGTGAGAGAGGGCAACCGTGCTGTATTCCTGATCTTAAGGGGAAGGCTTTCAAAAATTTTCCCCATTGAGAATGATACTCGCTGTGGGCTTTTGGTAGATGGCTTTGAATGTCTTGAGGAAGCTTCCTTCAATTCCCATTTTCTGGAGGGTTTTAATCATGAATGGGTGCTGGATCTTATCAAATGCTTTTTTATGCATCTATTGATAGGATCATATGGTTTTTTTTTTTTCTCTTATTGATCACTTGATCACTTGAATCCCGTTATTCACCCAATTTGCTTGAGGGGCGCCAGTAACATTTCCATTAGACCCTATCACATGCCAATATAGCCCAATGGCATCTGGTTGATTCAGGAATATGAAGAGCCTCAAACCGTTCCTTCAGGGTCTTAACAAGGAAGTCTGACCATCTTGTAGGTGGGCGGCCACGTGATCTTTTGACATCCCGTGGGATCCAGTCGGTAATGGCTCTAGTCCAGCGGTTGTCTCCAAATCGCATTACATGTCCAGCTCATCTGATTTTTGAAGCCCTGGCAAACGAGACAGCGCCCCCTGATTCTGGAATAGCGACGGAGGTCAGAACTCCGGATTCCTTCACTCACTTGAGTGAGACGTGATATTCCAAGCATAACGCTTTCGATTCCTCTCTGGGAGACCTGAATAGCAGTCTCATCCTGCTTTCAGTAGGGCCCAGGTCTCTGAGGCATATGTTAATGCAGGGAGAACAGTGGAGTCGAAGAGATGTGCCTGGAGGCGGAGGTTCTTTGTCCTTTTAGCTATTTCTTCAATGCCTTTTGAAGGCATTCCATGCCACTCTCTTCCTCCTGCGCAGCTCAGGTTTTAGGTCGCTCATCATGTTGATTTCTCAACCTAGGTACACATAACTGCTGCATTCAGAGATGTTTGTTCCATTGAGAGTGAATGGGGCCTCAGGAACTAGTTCATTTCTCATGAACATAGTTTTGTTGAGATTCAGCTGTAGACCTATCTTTCCACATTCTCGGTCAAAGTCAGCCAGCATTTGTGCTGCTTGGCTAATATTTGGTGTTATTAGAACGATGTCATCAGCGAGCGGAGGTGGTGTAGTTGCCGACCATCTATCGTCACTCCCATTCCTTCCCATTCAAATTGTTGCATGATGTTCTCGAGGGTGGCTCTGAAGAGTTTTGGTGAAATGGTATCACCCTGTTGAACCCCTCTTTTGACATCAATGATCACTTCTTTGTAGAATGGTGAGATCCTGGTGGTGAATCCATAATACAGCTCACGAAGGATCTTGATGTATTGGGTTTGAATGCCCTGTTTGGCTAGGGGCTTCGATGACCGCTTCAGTCTCCACAGAATCAAAGGCTTTCTGTAAATCAATTAACGTGAGACAGAGCGGCATCTTGTACTCCCCTACAAACCTCAATTAGCTTGGTTACTGTGTGGATATGGTCGATTGTGCTGAATCCTTTCCGGAAACCTGCTTGCTCACATGGTTGTCCTTCATCTAGTGTTCTGCTAATCCTGTTCAGGATGCCTCCTGTAAACAACTTGTAGATGACAGACAACAGGCAGATGGGGCCATAGTTGCCGATGTCGTGAATGTCTCCCTTCTTGAACAGTAGAACTGTCCTGCTGGTTTTCCCCTTGGGAGGGCACCTTGCATTCAGACAGGTAGCGTGTGAAGAGCCGAGCTAGTGTATTGATGAGCACCAATGGCACTCCCTTTGACTTTGAGTCTGTGTTTGCTCTGATTATTCAGATGTGTTTCTTGTAGGCAGATTCTTCTGGTGTCTGGGTCTGACTTTGTCTGGGCCTGGTGCTGTTCCTCTTCTTTACCGACGAGATGGCATGTCGGATTTCAGAAGGGAGAACGTTGGGAATGACATATCCATCCTGTGGAATTTGGTATGTGGGCAGGTGGATATGGCTATCAAAGAGATTTGAGTAAAGTCCTGGATAATCTTCTCCATTGCCTTTCTGGAAGATGTGATAGATCCATCAGGGCACCGGAGGGCAGTCATCTTGGTCTTATAGTTGGCAAAGGACAGGCGGGTGGTAAGAATGCTTTTCCTGGCTTCTGCTGCATCTTCCAGTATTTCTGCTCTTCTGTCTTTGAGGTCTTCTTTTATCGCTTCTCTGCACCGTTTAGCAAGCTTGGACATTAGCATTTGGTGTCCTGAGGCTCGTGCCATGCTACGCTGGCGAATGAGCCTCAAGAGTTTCTGAAGACAAGCGTCCTTTTGTGTCTTTCTCTCTCTCGGCATTCCTTCGCACAATCATGGAGGTGCTGAACCAGTCGGTTGTATTCTTCATCAATGTTGTCAGTGATGGTATCTTCCCATGTTGCTGCAATGG